>JAJTUO010000145.1:0-64943 GCA_021399455.1 Flagelloscypha sp. PMI_526
GGCGCTAGCGATGGCCGGAGGATATAAAAAAGGCAGGTGCTCCTGGTGACTATGATAAATACCATCCGAGCTTATACGAAGTGGGAGGCGAAGTGCTTTGATAAGATGAGGTTTCTCACTGGTTCGATGGTTAGTCGCTGGGCACCAAGAACGCAAAGGCAAAATTCTGTCTACCTCGCTAGCTTCAAACGCCGTCTCACTTCTGCAGAGCTATCGAGTTTGTGAAATAATTCCACCTGCGAAGGCGGAATGGCCAGATCGAGACAGGACAAGAAGCGGTTGGTAGCAACCTCATAAAACAATTTATTCACGAATTTGACGTTTTCAAGGGTCTTCCAAGGTAAATGCAGTGCAATCCTCTGCCAGAGTTCTGGCGGCAGTTCTGTTGTTAGCATGCTATCAATATGCAGTTGAGGCTGGTCTGAAAACAAGTTGGCAGCCGTTGTGTGGAATGATGATGGAAGTCAGTCGAGAGTTGTGAATAGAAGCGCTCGCACATCAGCTTACTTGTCTACTACAATGAACGATACCTTCAAAGTTCACGAACACAGGTGCATCTGTTGGGTTCCCCACGCCGAGCAAGTGGGTGGTGTAGAGATCATTTCACAATATATCAACAGGACAAGTCACCCGCCAAGGAGCTGGTAAGGCTACCCCACTTCAGCCAGTGTTTCTAAGGTCCCGGTTCCGTACCCGGAACAGATAGATAGAATGTTTACAAACGGCATAAGTCACCGCTTAATGTCAACCTAAAATCTAGCCGAAGCTAACCCATGTTATATACTCCAAGATCAAGAACTGCTCATGGAGTTGTTTCCGTCCAAATCCAAACCAGTTTTCTGCAAGGTCTTCCTCTGATGGCATATCCAAGGTCCCTGTTCCAGAGAAAGAACATATAGATGGAACGAGAATTTTCACTGCCTTCAAGATTGCCTTCATGAGAACAACATCATCCCCGTGTTTCCAAGTGAGACCGAAGTCTTGTAGTGACCAATTTTGAAGAGTTTGAGAGGTCTCGAAAGTGTTTATCGTACCGTCCCTAATCTAAGAGCAAAAATGACGTCAAAAAATCAACACAGATAGTATCGCATGGAAAGAAAAAGACAAGACACCTTTGAAAGATAAGTCATCTTGGCTGGCATGCTCAAATCAATCTCAAGAACTAGTTGTTGTAGATGCGGAGTTTTCGATGCAACAAGTTGGAGAATCTCCGGTAAAGTGGTCATATACGGCGCAAATCGCAAATGCCTCAACGAATGAAGAACTGGCATTTTCTTCCACGACTGCTCTTTAGGTAAAGCCGGCAATTTGAGAGTAACGACAGCGCCAGCACGTCCAAGGGCTTGGAGCAGCTGATACCAATTATCTACATTGAGGTTGTTATTTCGTATACCAAACTTTGTAATGTTTCCAAAGTCCAACTGGTTAAGAAAAGAGCTATAATCTGGACTGGGGTCCAAGTGAATGGCTGCCAATTGGCTAGAATACGCTTGCCAGACACTGGTGAGGAATGACATGAGCTCCACATTTGCGTTGATTAAATGCACTTTTGAGCCCTCGACGATCCAAGTTAAGGTTCGAAGGTTGGGGTGTACTTCCAGCGACGTAGAACTACCAGCAATGGATGGTAGTCCTCCAGGCAGCAGAGGAGGCCCAGGAGGCAACCAAGCAGGGACTAGGGCTGGGAGAGGGTTTATACCGGGGCCAGGACCCACAGGAGGAAACCCGCCACGGGCACGGCCGCGACCGTGAGCGCGACCTCGCCCTGCATTAGGGAGAATACTAGCTGGAAGCGGAGGTAAACCAGCCGGGGCCGCGGTAGAAATGAAAGCAATAGGACCCAGAATACCTCCGCCTCCTGGATGTAGCACAGGGAAACCACCTTGCTGGTGTAGAGATACCCTAAACTCAAGTTCTTCCAGGAGTGGTGCGTGGTGCAAGACAGTTTGACAGACGTCACTATATTGCCTAAGACATTGTGTCATCCCCGATGATAGACGAAAGACGCGTAGGTTAGGGAACGTAAAATTCCTGTTTTCCTGGGGAAGGCACCCGACCAGGCCACTTGGGGTGATAACATCGAGATGGATATGGGTTAGGCAAGAATGAAATAGAGACCACGTCTTCTCAAAAAGAGCATCGTCAATTGGTTTCAGCGCTTCTAATTCAACGATACGAATTCGGCGGAGTTCCGCAAATGAAGGTGCAATGGAGAGAAACAGGCTCAGTATGCTCTGCGCACTTTCAGCAAGGGGATCCATATTAGACGACCCATGATCATAAGGTATTCTGTCTGAGGTTAGACGGAGTGGGAGACGAAGTGCTTTGACGCGATGTGGTTTCTCTCTTAGCTCGACGTTTGATCGTTAGTGTGCAAAGAAAGTAGGTATAAAATGCTGTCGTACCGCGCCAACGTCAGACGCCTTCTCACTTCTGCAGAGGGATCGAGCTTGTATGACCTGCTCCCCACTTGCGAGGGTAGAATGGCAAGATCGAGACAGGACAAGAAGCGGCTGGTGGCAATCTCATAGAACAGTTTATTCACGAATTTGATGCTTGGGAGTGTCTTCCAAGGCAAATGTAATACAATCCTTTGCCATAGTTCTGGCGGGATCTCTGATGTTGACATGTTATCAAGGGGAAGTCAACAGTGGAGTGTAAAGAAGATGATGGTTGTTGAATGAAGGGATGATGGGGGTCAGCGGAAGAGTTGTGAACAGAAGCGCTCGAACATCAGTTTGCTTGTCCACTACAATGAACAATTCCTTCGAAGTTCACGAACACAGGCATATCTGTCCGAACTCACGACTTTAAGCAGGTAGGCGGTGCAGAGGTCACTCCACAATCTATCATTCCCGCAGGTCACTTGCCAAGGAGCCGCCAAGGCTGCCCAACTTCAGCCAGTCCACCGTCCAGAGTCAATGTGTTTAGCCCATTGTTGAAAAACACGAGTGCTTTCACTTGAAACTGTCTTGTAGCACTGCCATAAGTCCGTCGCTCTGAGGAAGCCCGTTTCGGACCCTGCACGTTGCAGATGTATACGAAGCGAGGAAGATCGCCCGGCATATAAAAGCTTCATGACATTCATGTTGGAGCTAGAACGTCTTTTCCTTACTACCACGATGCATGCGCCAGTCATCTTGCTACTCTTCTTCTCTTTCGTTCCACTCGTTCACTGCAATCATTCAAAGCGTTGGAAGAGAACCGCCAAAGTAGTTGGTCATTCTTTTTACGAATTCTTTCAATTCCAGCCAATTCTGGATCCCACGCATGGAAGAGTGTAAGTGTTTCTTTCCCCTCTGATTATCCCGTAGACGTCGAATTATTTTAACGATGGGTCTAGGACTTATGTCGACGAACACGCAGCAAAAGCACTCAACCTTACCTTCGCTCACGAGGACACCTTTATCCTGAGGGCAGAGGATAAATCTGTTTGGACCACTGGAAGGCCGTCAGTTAGGCTCATGTCGAAGAAGCAGTTTACAGAACACGTTGCCATGTGAGTATCGTTCCTCTCAAAGAGGAAAGTTAAAAGTTAAAACCATTTCAGTTTTGATGTCCGTCATATGCCACAAGGATGCGGGTTAATATCAGTTTCCTTCATTCTCGACACTATATCCGTCTAAGTTGATCCTCATAGAACTTGGCCTGCTATTTGGGAGACCGCAGAAGATGGCTGGCCTGAGAAGGGTGAACTTGATATTCTAGGTAAGCATTTGTTGTTCTTGTGAAATTTTGGCCTCTAAAATGCTCGATTATTGTACAGAGGGGTAGGGTTCCAATTCATTCTATGTTATGACGTTTTCACATCTAGTCCGTTGCAGCGTCAACGATGTCTCCCCCAATGCCGCAACCCTTCACACCACGCCGGGTTGCACAATGCCCGCAGATAGAACTATGTTAGGGTATGTTTTCACCTTCTCCAAGTAACAAGCGGCTTAGATTTAACAATCCGTCACGCAGAACTGCAAAGCAAGACGACTGCAATTGGCAGGTCAACTTCAATGCCGGTTGTGGTGTGGCTATGACGACGAACAAGTCCTACGGACCAGATTTCAATCGCAATGGAGGGGGATGGTACGTACACCTGGCGGGGAGAATGACCTTTTTTATCATGGTTTCACTCAGGTTTGCAGTCCACAGAACATCCTCGTTTATCCGAGTATGGTTCTGGCCCCGCCATTCTTCGAGTGTTCCACATGAAGTATCTTGTGCAACTGATCAGAAACGCGTTAATCCTGACAACTGGGTACGTTTTAGCGTTATTCTTTATGCAACTTTTCCTTGGCTCATGAAAACTGAAACATCTTTAGGGAACTCCACAAGCTGACTTCCCAAGTAACCCTGGATGTGATCTTAAGTCGAAGTTTGGTCCTAATAACATTATCATCAACTTGACTCTGTGTAAGTGTCGTCTCTCCTCCTAAACCCGTCCTTTTAACAGTGCTTTACTCAGGCGGAGACTGGGCTGGGAATGTTTTCAACGCGAATGGATGTAGTGGAACATGTGTTGGTGAGTCACTTACCGCGCCTAATAGATCAATCTTCGTGCATAGGCTTATTGATTTGCCAACTACAGATTTGGTTGACAATCATCCAGAAGCTTTCAAAAAGGCATATTTCGATATTGCTTCCATTAATGTATACGAGTAGGGATTTTATAGGAGCAACTTTTGGGATATTCTTTAGAAGGAGAGATGCTCGCGTTCTGGCGACAATGTTGGGGATGGACTGGATAGACCACGCATACTATTCTAATATTTGGTCCTTAGCTTGTTGAAATCACGAGGGCAACACACATTTTATTTAATGATTAGATTTTCTCTGGTGTGGTTCAATTTGAGAACGAGCGAGCGAGGGTTTGTGAAAGCAGCTGGATTGGAAATAGGAAATGGGTTGGCCAGCGGTCCAGCGCTTCCATTTGAGACTCTTCTCACAAACGCCCACCATCCTATTCTTTAGCAGGCAGCTATGCATCTATTGAACTACTTTGACACAGCGCCGAGTACCTCTTGGTCATTTATTGTTAATCCCCGTAGATCAGTGGTGATTGGCTAACACCGTTTCGCTCCCTAGAAACCTGCCAAGCAGTTAAACAGGGTACCACCCCTAGGAAAACTTTCGTCACCCCAAGAGTAAAGAAAACTGTCAGTCGAGTCATTGTGTGCAAATTTCTTGTGCTATTTGGATTTGGGTCATTTGACCTTTTGCCAGCTGGACCTCGATCGCCGGTGGAGGCTGGAAGGTTCGGAGTCTTGGGTCCGACACACCTCAATGGAATCGAAACAAGAGTGAGAAGTTACCCGTGTATGGCTTGGATTCATTCCAGTCATTTTGACTCACTCTCAGCCAAGTTTATTCACAAACTGCAGCCCATCTCCCCTCTCCTCACTTCACCTTTGGGGTTGTCTGACACGGTCTTGTGGTCTCTACGAGCCACACCCGTGCACAACACGGGACTCGGAGGACCCGGAATTAATTCCCCTGTATCACACCATACCTTCGCCATATTCTGCCCATTTACGCTGTCCATGAATCATGAAACAGACTCCTTAGACGGACCGGCATAAAAGCAATCTGGAGTTTGAAGGCATCCCCGAAATTTTCAGTGTGTACTGTACCCCGGATTTTTGGATAACCAACGTGTTAAAGGTGCGTGAGCACGTGTCCAACAGAGAGCCCCTTGATCACCACTCATGTGATGCACATAGCAAAGTAGGAGAAAATCTTACGTAGACAAGACGGAACTACAAAAATTGAAGCCTGCCTTCATCCTCCGTTTGTGCACGACTTACGCAAGAACGACCATCGACCTCAATCTTCCATGACTTCTCTTCAAAAATCGCAGGCCCTGGTCATTCAGGCTACAGAAGATGCAGAATATGAAACTCTACTTGAAGAGCAACGAAGTCTCCTTCGACGCATGGCCCAAAATCGTTTCCGCTGGAATGGCGGAGCCCCAATATCTAACCTCTACTCGGAACTGCTCGTGGAAATATTCCTCATCGTCCGAAACAAAAGTCTTATAGAAGAATCTAAACACCGGAATTTTGGGTGGACGAAAGGTTGTACTGACGTCTGCGTGCGTTGGCGTGAGGCCGCATTGGCTGCACCGACCCTTTGGAACGTGGTTTTTGCGACAAGGCACGGTAATCCGGCTGAGACGGATCAAATTTCGACCATTCTTTCACGTTGCGCTAATTCGAAATTTGCCCTGCATTGCATCAAGTCGCCAAAGCCAGGATCTTCGTCTGATCCAACATTGTTTTTGCTTGGTCAGCATATGTCACGAATGGTCGCGTTAGATTGGCGTGGACCAGCTGAGGCTTTACAAGTTCTTTTCGAAGGCTTCAGATCTCGATATCCTGACCAAACCGCTGCAGCCATCAGCCTTCGGCGCCTGAACTGTACCACAGATAGCCGACAGTTGCAGAACTTGGTCTCTCTCCTCGATTCGGCTCCTCAGCTACAAGAATTTCATTGGAATGGGAGCCCTTACGTGCTCGACATTCCAAACTCTGTACCCCCTGATGCTTCGACCTTCCACAGCGTCCGAAGGTTATCCCTACACGGACAGGGAATAGAATACCGACAATCCATAATTGCATGGAACGCTCTATCAGACTTCCTCACATTTCTTCAGTTCTTCCCTCTTCTGGAGTATCTATCAGTTCAAGATTTTCTTGTGGATGGGTTAGCGGTTTCGTTGAAACAACAAACCTCTTCCACGCTGATCTCGTTCGAGCACCTAACTACCCTCTGCCTCATTTCAACCCATGCGAGCACTGTATTAGGCGTGATATCAAACATCCATGTCCCCTCACTAGTCTCGCTAGACCTTATTCATATGACCTGTTCCGATTCATCCCAACTTCATTCTTTGGTTTCTCTCTGCGTTACCAAACTAGCGCGCGGAGCCACATTTTCAGCCAGAGAGCGTTTTACGTCTTTGTTACAGAAGGCCTGGCTATTTTTCCGTGTGGAAGAGCTTCGTGGGATTGTGGGAGAAACAGAGGAAGACGAAACTCTAGGTCAGGTTGAAAGGCTCGAGTTACAAGGATTTCTTGATCTCACCCCATTCACGAACGCTATGGGTGTGAAAACACTGGTTCTCGACGACGCAGGTGCACGAAAGTTGTTCTCCATGCTTTCAGACGAGGATCTCCCCCTCTTCCCTCTCCTCCAAACAGTCATCTTCCAGCCGGGAACGGGGGTGATGTCAGGTTCTGAGGTTTCAGATTTGACTTCGTTCCTTTCTCGCCGCTTATCTCACGGCATTCCGATTCACCGTGTTGTTTTCTCAGGTTTAAACAACCCTAGTACGGACTACCAGATGCTTTTGCAATTTCGGCTTGTTCAGGAGTTAGTGCTAGAAGGTGTTGTTCATAGTTCAATCGATGTGAATGAGGAGAGGACGGAGGAAGAATGTGTATTCACGGAGTGTGAGAATTGACATTTTGAACCAGGCTAATTTTGGGAGTCCGAAAGAAGACCTCAGTCTGTTGTCTTGAATGAGAAATTTGGGACGATGTAGGAGAGAGAAGGCTAATAACTTGTATATTCATCTTTTAGCTCATAAATAGTCAAAAACATGTTCTTTGTCAGTTCGACGACTTGCTTTTGAACAATGTATCTTGGGCTTTCGGAGCTTGAGCCACAGAGTCTGGGGTATTTTCTTGACTGCATGTTTTTTATATCCTCCATTTCAACCATGTAGTAGAGAATACTTATTCGTAACAGTGATGGTTATCACCACCACACCTTTGTTCTTGCCATCATGAGCACCAGTCCCCTTCCCCCAGAACTCTGGGATGAAATATTGAGCTATCTATCGGATGCTGAGCTTCGTCCCATTCGAACCCTTTGTCAATCTGTCTATGAGATTGCTCAAGGTCGAATGCCCTTGACGGTCAATTTGGTTTTTCGATTTGGCCCAGACAAGGTTCCACAGCAGATGATGCAAGACTTAGAGCGTAATATCGAGCGAACGTTGTAAGTGGACCCGCCATGATATTTCAATAAATGCATTTCTTTTCCTTCTAAATTTCAGGATAGAGAGTTCTCAGGTAGAGTTCGTCGGATTCGGTTGGAAGGAATTCCTACCAATTTCGCTTGGAGGGTATTTCGTGGTTCCCAACATTCTCTCGTTCCATCACGCCGGTTTATTGATCGAATTTTAAGCCCTAGTTGGACAGGCTCCTCAGCTTGGTTTAAACGCGTTAGAGAATTAGATAATCAACTTGCCAGCGACTTGGGCCGGTTCACGAACGTCAGAGCGCTTTCTATCGTTGACGACAGCACTTCCTGGATATGCAAGCCTAGTCTGGCTGTTTCGTCAGTTTGGATGCTATGGGCGTCAACGTTGACTCAGTTATCGATTGAACTTCCCACGGCCAAATCATTCGCAACGTACCTTCCCGACACCTTGAACGTTGACTTTGCACTTCCTCAGCTTCGCTTATTTCGTGTTCGCGCACGGTTGGTTCATTTAATAGCGAACTATTCACGTCTCTGTTCTCTCCTTCACAGATCGTCTCTGTTAGAGGAAATAGAATATGTTCTGTGGGATCTTGAATCGTTGACATTCCTAGATTCTACAGTTGATCGCCAGTTCCCTCAGGTTCGGGTTATAAAGTGGTCGACCGAAGCGCATGGTACACGGCGGTTTGTGAGAGGACGTCCTCTTCCCCGTTTCTTCATAGACATGTCTTCCCAGCTGGAGGCGATTTATTTCAATACCGTCCCTTGCCCATTCCCCCGCTCCCTATCTCTTGGCCGCATAAGAGAACTGCGCTTTCGATTTATTCATTGGTATCCGGTGGAAAGCGTTCGAACAGTCTTCCTGGTCCTGGCCGAATGTCGTTCACTACGAATCTTGGAGGTGGTCGGTGACCCGTCAAAAGTCTGTTTCATTTCCATGCTTCCCACGCTGGTGCATCTGGAGGCTCTTTATATCCCATTGCGTGCGATCTCATTTGGTCCGAATGATATTGAAATTGTATCGACGGCTTGCCCAAGCTTGAAAAAGTTGGTTCTGACGTTGGAAGATAACATCTATAGCTGGAGCGAATTGGTGTGTTGTATTTAAGCTTGTGTGTGAAATGCGGGGTCCCTCACAGCATCTCTTCATCCAGGCGCTCGAGGAATTGAAGGCCCGACTCCAATGGTCGCCACCCTGCCAAGCTCTGCACGACTGGGGTTTATACGACTTCGGAATATTCGGAAGAATATTAGATGCGGGGGGTATGTATATTTTAAGCCGAATGGTTACAGACATTGTGCCTTCTATCCAATCTTTGTATGGCAGTGGGGCTCGAGACGACTCTGCACTAGATTCTCTCCAGGAAGGGTGGTCGGGGAAACTAGAAGCTCAATCGTGGTGCTAACTTGTAAATGTAAAAATATTATATTATTATAAAGAGTGACCTGTTTCAGGAGGAATTACTGCTGTTTGCAAAAAGAATGAGTCTCGATGAAAAAAAAAAAGTGCGATCGAGTGTATGAGTTAGAGCAGTCGAATCCTGTTTTATGCTTTGTGAATTCACATTCCCGATGAGAAACAAAGCCATCTTCATGTTTCTGACCATGAATTCCAGTCAATGTCTTCCATTTGTCGACGGAATTCGTGGTCACAGGTTTATGAGGTCGAGGACAAATGCTACATACCTCCTGTCTATTCGATTACATTACATATGTTAGCTACTTGTTTTTTCGGCTGAGTCTCATTTTTTTTGCAAACAGCAGTAAGGAATTAGGGAGTGCCAAACTGTGCCTTTCTTGTCTTCTACCATGGCGATCGCTGTACTCCCTTCCGAATTATGGCACGCTATCCTGGCATATTTTTCTCCTAAGGCCCAATGGCGCATTCAAACTGTGAACAAAGCTATGCACCAGATCGTCCAGAGCCAGAAACGAGCCTTTTTGGATGTGAGCCCGCATGATCACCCTTCTTCGTTGGGATGGAACCTCGGGGACCTGGAAGTTCGCTTAAACCAAGCTAGGTTTGTTTGTATAATAGTTCTAATACATCACTTCTAATTCTTCTTCTTCCAGAGCTGAACCAGATGGGGTTCATCATGTTCGGTTGGCGAACAACATCGTTGTCACACAAGTGCTTGGACCATTGCACTCAATGGATGACTGTACCGACCTTCAGCTCAGGATACTGGATGATTCTATCATTCTACAAGACCTCCCTATATTCACTAGCGTTCATAAGCTGTCTATTACGAACCATAGCTTGAAGAGGACTGATCAAGCTCCATCTGTCCTGCTCGCTTGGAACATGTGGGCGCTCCAGCTGACATGCCTTTCACTGCACGCTCACACATCAGAGGCACTTACCACCGTTCTCCCTCAGAATTTGGATGGCGATTTGGTCTTGCCCGCCCTTCGCACTTTTCGGTTAAGGACCTGGCAAATCCAGCCTCAAGGATACTCCGAGCGGGTGCACTTGCTCCTGAGTAAAGCTCCATTGTTGGAAGACATTGAATTCCATCTCACCACAAAGGTTGCTGACGCTACGCAGGGATGGCGGCCCTCAAATTTGGCTCTGCCATTCCCTACAATACGAAGATTCAAATTAACAACGACCTTAGCAGCTTCCACTGTTCCATATACCACCTCAACTCCGGGACTTCCTCCCTTTTTCGCGCGACTTTCGTCCAGCCTGCGAGCACTCCACCTGGACCCTCTCCCGCTTTCTAAGGTGCTCTTGCCTGTTATGAATTTTGACTTTCTGATTGAGGTCCGCATTCGATTCCCTAATTGGCACTATCTCGATCCCGAGGATAATATCTTTAGAAAGCTTGGGGAATCGGTTTCCCTCGAGATTCTGGAGATTGTTTCCCTGAAACCACCTGTGCGCAGCTACGCGTTCCTATTCCAACCAATGTCCCACCTTCAACACCTCTATATTCCCATCGATGCATTCAGATTTGCTCCAGAGGACCTTCAAGCTATGGCTCGGGCCTGCCCAAACCTTCACAAATTGCTTGTGGATCTCAGAGAACCAGATGCGTTACCTTGGGAGGTAAGTTTTCCTTCACTTCCCTGGGATGGTATTTTAATCTTAATTTAGGATCCCTCATTTGCAAAGCTTGTACATCGGCAGGACAAGCTCGTTCAACGATTTAGGATGTCGCCGAAATCTGTCCTTCACAGCCTCAAGCATTGGAAGCTTGTTGACTTTGGTATCGTGTGGATAGGAATGGCTCTCACAGATTTGGAGCCTTTGATTCAAACGATCGTTGAAATGGTGCCCTCAATTCGCTCCCTTTATGGGATGGGTAGGCTGTATATCCCTGCTGACGACACTATGGACATGGCTTGGACAGGCGAGTTGAGATCATCTTATGAGGAGAAGGCGGTGTCGATTTAAGAGGATGGGTGGGGTGAAGGGAGAATGAATGGAACCGGTTCAGTGTATTGTCGAAATTATTGAGGTCCTCTTCTCAAATGGGATTTTCGAGCCGTAAAAGTATATAATGCTCTTTTTTCACTTGATCTACTTAAAGGGATATTGAATGATGAATAGCCCGTGACAGCGCCAAAGTCTCGACGCACAGCTCTCGGTCGACTGTCATCATTGCTCTCCATTCTGCAGTCACTTTCATCATCCCCCTCGCACCTATCTGGTTCCTTCGAGAACTTGCACACAGAATCGTAGGAGTAGCTATGGGTAACGCACATCAATGAATTGCATAAGATCCGGTAATTAATTGACTGGTTAGGCTACGCTATATGGCTTATCCCCTCGGAAAAAGAAACTTCCGAGCTCAGCATGCTCATGAAATTCCGTCCAACTCAAGCCAGCTCACATATTAGCTACCAACCACTACCTCCCAACTCAAGATCATACCCTACATTCCATCCACACATTACACTTGCTGCGTTCAAAACGCTACCCCCGAATTTTTCACTTGCTGAAACCCTAAAGCATGTGTACCCCGTGTCAGCCACTTTCCGGACAACGAGACTCGGGAACTCATATTTGGGAGCCTTTTCTGTACAACTTCACAAAACGAAAGAGCTGGAGAGGTTACATGAAATCATCACCGGCAACCTTAGGAGGGACAAGATTGAGTGGAGAAGTCCAAGGTTCCCACATATGTCTTTGTTCTACGTCGAAGAAGCTGAGGAACGAAAACGTTTGGAACGTGGCCTCATCGATGGAGGCCATTTTGTGAACATGGGGAATAGTATAGCTTTACGGGCAGGAAAGGGTCGAACAGAACTAAGTCAGTTCTCAGTCTCTGAAATTTGGTTGGTTCATTGTCATACTTCAAATGTTGCGAAGTGGAAGATATTAGAGAAGATTCAAATCGCCTTCGATGCTTCTTCTCTAAGGCAGGACACAAATTAAGAGCTTATTCAGAGTTCATGATACATAGGTACATTGTCGATTCGTTTTACAGTTTCATCAAATTATGTCTCATCGTATTTGTCAACGGATCTACTACAGCAAGTGCACAGGAAGCGGTGTTAATGGATCCTTGAGGAGATAGTCGACCTTCCAGCTGGACTCGTGGAGCAAATATGTCCCAGAAATTCATATCGATTTGAACGCTACTGCTAGGAGGCCCGGTAGTTTGAGCTGAAGCAGCCAATTCCTATGGTAGCGCAGGTTTGGGGAGTGGATTTACGCTTGAACGTCCATCTGTTGGAACTGTCAATTGCCATTCGTTTAGGAGAGTCAGACTATCCGAATGGTTGACTTAGCAATCTTCCAAACTCCAGGGGTCTGGAAAAACGTCAAAATTCATGGCTCAACCAGGGGGAAAATGAGCAGAGATATCGAACTAATGGCGGCTTGATGTGGATAGAAGGTTTTAAGGAGCTTTGATTTTTGGAAGCCTTTGACCTTGGGAGTCCACTCCCACAAGTAGCCACTTGATAAGACACAGTCAATGATCGTAACAAAGGTGCTATTTAGCAAAGGGTTGAGCTGAGAGTGGCTGAATAGCTGTACCGTGACTTGGTGATAGAATTCATAGAGGATCTGGGTCGGCCGAGAGGTTGAGTTTCAATTATTAAGTTCACTTAGACCGGCCTCAAGGGCAGGTTAGCATTGCTTTGTCGACCTGAAACACCATTCTGCTGCCCAATAGTTGTCTATACTGTTGAGAGGGCGCTTATTGACCCACACCACACTCTCCAGGTGCCAACATGGCCGTAGACACATACTGCGTCTTACCCATCGAACTCTGGACAAAAATATTTCTATCTTGCGACACCTTTCACTCCCTGGTGTCCTTGTCAGCAGTATCCCGCTTTCATCAGACAATCTATCTCAATAACCTAAGCACCATGCTGGAGGGTGTCGCTTATAACAGGCTTGGTCAAGCTTTGCCTCATCTGCTCCAATATATGTCGATTAGCCAAGATTTTGAGGAATTCCAGTTTTATCCTAGAAACATGAAAGCATATTTTGGTGCCATTCAATGGGGAGACGAATGGACTGATGCCCTTCAGTCGTTCAGTTGTGGGTTAACTGACGCTGCCCCTGGGATCCCGGCAAATTACGTGTATGTATAAAGAGGGCCGTTCTTGCTGATCATTACTCATGAATTCGAAGATATTCAACTACCGAACTGGCTCGCCTTCAACGGGCTATCTTCAATTTCTGGACATTCGTTGTCACTTGGGAATACGAGGGAAATTCTAGTGCACAGGATTATCTCAACGAAATGTCTCTGACTTCTTATCTTTGTCTCTCGCTCGCTGGTCAAGCGGCTCAACAAGTTGCCCTGCGCATATTGAAGAACTCGTGGTCTCCCCGAAGTATGTGGTGACTCATTTGATGCTAACGGACTATACATTCGTTTATAGGTATTCAGCAGCTAGTTTCAGTGCACCCTAAAATGCTTGGAATCCTAGTGCATGCTCAAAACAATGATCCTTCCTCCGTACCCGACGTTATTGCATCTACCGGCCTGTAAGTCCAACAAGCACCTCATAATTTTCGAGACATCTCAGGTACTTTGAATCTAGTCCAGTCAACCAGGCATTTTTAAGGATACCATTTCAGGACCTTCATGTTCGGTGGGATAGTCTTCCGAGTGAACGACAATTTGGTGGCTGGATCATATATGAACCGATTCTGGCGAAGTGGGAAAAGCAACATGCTTCGATTTCTATTTCGTAAACCACGATGTAGCTTATTAAACCCCTTTTATTGACCTGGAAAACTTATTGTTTCCTCAACCGTATGATAGAGGAACAAAGACGATTGTCTGGTCGCTTTCGAAGCCATTCGGACACGGTACAGAATGTGAACGACAAACAGAAAGATTAAGAAAAAATAGATTCTCCACCCAACAACAAACAACAAATAAAAGGTACAATACGATGTAATCTCCTCTAAATAAAGGAAAGTGAGATCCTCCTTCCCAATTCAAATGTAAACACTCTCATAAATCATAAAACATGAAACGAGAGACATCTATGTTGCAGCCATAATGACTTTTGTCTTCTCTTCTGTCTCACCAAGCACCTTTTGAAACGCTTCCAACTCCTCTTGAACCATTTTCTTCCCTCGTCCTTTAACCTCGTCTCGTTCCCATTCTCCAACGCGAACTTTACTCTTCTCCACTTCGTCATACTCGTCTTTCCATTCTCCAAGTTTGCCCCTGAGAGCTCGAATTTTGCGACCTGCACGAGGAAGAGATGAGACACAGAGAGTTAGATAGGAGAAATACAAGAAAAACTAACCAGCTTCAGTAGTGAATACGGAGTTAATCTGAACCTGTTCGGATATCGAGCTCAACGAGGAAACGAGAGACGTTGTAGTTGACCGAAAGTATGTCAAATGAGGTAACGCATGGGCAGGTGCAAAAGAGTCACCGCCAGGAGGAAGTTTCGGCGGTGGAGTGGGTGGTTTTGTTGGTGACTGAGGTTCGGATGAATCAGAATCGTACTCGTCATCGTCTTCTTCTAATCGGTCTGGATGTGGATCTGCGTCCCAATCTTGTGAAATTCCTCGGCGATGATTAGGTGGGTCCTCTTCTTCTACCATGCTCAGCTCCTGTCTGTGGGAAGATGAAGACGTTGGTGGTTCCACTTCAATAGTAAGCTCGTCTAGTGAGCCCAGGACATCTCCACTGAGCTTTCTAAACTCTCGCTCGTAGTTTAGGAGTTCCCGGACCTGAGACTCGCGATCCTGCGCGGATGAATTGAGCTTCTGGATGATGGACGAAGCGAGCTGTTCGAGATTTCCGGGCAATGCATGTGACGAGGCTGTAGGAGAGTGGATGGAGGATGAAGAGGAGGCCACGTCGACGGAACGGAGTTGAGAAAGGAACCGATTGGTGTTGTCCAAGTCCCTTTCTAGTGTCTGCATTGCATCACGTTTCTTTTTTGCCGGTCTTTCGAATGTAGGTGACTGTGAGTCTCCGGCTTCCCCAAAGGTAGGGTCTATTTCGTCCGTCGTCGCAGGCTGGCCAAATTGGATGTCTTCCGGCAACATATCTTCCTTCTCAGCAGACACCACCACGTGAGAACTTGGCTCGTCAATGCCTTCAGCACCCTCATCATACTCAATTCCAAACTCCTCAGCTAGCAACTTCGAACCCGCGGTAGGCTCGGGCATCAAAGCATGAGCCAGTTCGTGCGCGAGGGAAAAACGTCCTTCATCATGTAGGGATGCAGTGGATTTGCGCGTTTTAGGCCGCTGGTTAGGGCTCAAGAACTTCGATTTAGAGTTCGAAGAAGTGAGGAGGTCGTCCGCTAGGCTCATCGCGTCAAAAGGGTCGCGTCGTACGTGGTAGTCAAGAAGCAGAAGGTGAATGTTCGGGTGCTATGGCTTGACTCCCTACATCAACCAACATTGTCTTCCCAGGTATTGCCAGTGCTAGGTCGGCCCCGAAGAATACATCCTCTGCCCAAGCATCTTATTTGAAAAATTGAAATTGCTAATTTTTGGTTCTTTTCATCTGTCTTTTGGTTCCAACTGTTCTGTCCCGGCTCACACTTACCTCCCTGCATTTTCTTGTGAGGCTGCCATTGAACTTGGTCTCTTTCTCATCGTCGAGAAAGTCTGTTTACTCTCCACTACCAGTGCGTCCAGTATGATTACATCTTTTATCGTATCCTTATATGTCCTCGTCCTCTGACCCAATCCACCATTCCTTTGAAAGTAGCCATTCGTCATTTGCGAGATGCAAGGCTCTCTGTCCGAAAGTAATTTCTCCCTCATCCGCATGAAATTTATCATTGCCTACATTGCTATCACTTCTGGAATCTGATTGTTTTTTGTTTCCACCTTCGTCGACCTTGTGTAGAATGCCCTTTAATACAAGCTCCTGGATGTGCTGAAGCTGCAACAACATGTGGTATTTTTCGTCCGGTTCCACCGGGTCGTCAATAATGAGTCGATGAACCGGGAATTTATGGGAGCTTCTTCCTGCAAGAGCAGTCTTGAAGTCTGCCCCGGGGACCCGCGCGAACATGGTAGAGGTGCCTCCAAGAGAGAGAGTCTGGAGAGCGGGAAAAATAATTTGTGATGGTGTCTCTCCGGATAGCACGGAAAATAGACCTCGGATAGCTACGTTGTGAAGGACCAGGGTAGTAACCTTTTTTGCAGGCATGAAAAGAGTGAGATCTATGTAAATGTCTCTGATTTCCAGTCTTTCAATACCATCTAGGCCTCTTTCCTTTCCACCCAAAATCGAACGTTTAATGTTGGTCATAGATATCCTCCTGGCATCAGAAATTGTCTCGACTCTGAGGGTGGAACCAGCACAGAGTGTAGACATGCAAAGCGAGAATAACGGATTTAATTCAGATGTGGATGAATACGCGTAGAGATTCCTAATTTCTATCGTCGCACAACGAGGAAGATCGAGAATTGAAAGAAACTTGCACATTGTGCGTATATGGTTGCTGTGAACACAAAGCGTAGCGAGGTGGTCGAGAGGAAGCTGCGAGGAGTCCGTCTGTCTCGAGAAATGGCTCCATCCATCGAGGTAACGACCGCCTATCAAGAGAGACTGAAGATTCGGGAAAAATCGAAGAAACCCTTTAATAGGATCTGCGCTTGGCCATTCGCCGATCCTACCGCTTTGTGCCACCAGCGCCAACTGCTGTATGGCGGGGAAACACAACACCTCCGTAGGGAAGAATTGAAATCTCAAGGATTCCCATGATATCAAGTAAATGTTCTGCAAAAGTGGAGCGGCTCGAATGATGAAGAATAGGCCGAGAAATTCTACATTCTTATATCGAAAGATCAACGTCCGAAGTTTGTGTGCTGGGACAATAGCCTGGTCAGGACGATGCGGCTTCGAGCCTTGAAAGAGGGTCCAAAGCTTTCTCGTTTCCCCCTCCCAATCCAAAGCTGTCACGCGCTCCATGTACTGCGAAAGCAGTATCAAGGTCCGATCGGAGGAAGGTCCAGATTTTGATCGGCAGTCTAAGCAGAAATCAGCATTACCACTACGGGATAGTACAGTCAAAATCTGTTCTTCTTCATCTGGGTTCTCATACATTTTTTCTTCCTCCTTTGGATCGCCCCGTGTAGTTGCGAAGACATCAGTCCAAAGAACGGGTGCGGACAACGCAGCAGTTCTCCAACGAACACAGACATCAGTACACCCTTTTGTCCAGCGAAAATTGGAACGTATACGTTTTTCCCAAAGACTGTGGTCTCGTACAAAGAGAAATATTTCGACCATGATTTCTGGCGGGAGCTGCGACACGAGCGCTTCGCTGTTCCAGCGGTAGCGATTTTGTGCCATACGCTGAAGGAGAGCTTTGTGGTCTGCTAGAAGCTGCTGATATTCTACATCCTCTTTGGTCTGCAACAGTAGCGCTGACTGGCGCGAGGATAAAATAGACATCGGCGAATGGGGTGGTGGTGGTTTAAGGTTAAGTGTCTAAGCTCTTCGGAGCCCTGGCTTCAAGTTCCATGATGCTAGAACACCAAGGTCACAGAAAATACCACGTAAATCAAAATCTATCAAAATTTCTTTTTCGTAGAGCAAAATATGAGACTAGAGTAAGAAATCAGTTTTCAAACAACATCTATGCAAAGCATATTTGTTCCCACTCTAATAGTGCAATAGTAGCCAATTCATATTTAAGGATCTAGACATTAGAAAAAAACATTTCCTCACTATATATGAGTGTATATATGAAAATTTTGATGATAGTGTGAGTAAAGCAGTTGGTCTTGGTGACTGCTCATCTCAAACGGTCTTCATTGGTACATCCTTTTGTTTTCTCTAATTTCTCTGGATTGTACCCTGAAAAATTTGATGATTTAATGTGATATAAACATGATCGAGAGGGTCTGAGGGGTCATATACCCAGGGTGTTGTTTCATACAGGAATGGTCTATGTGTGGGGGAAGAAGAAAACCCTAGTTTCTGCAAGGAGAGCTGGCACTATCTATCAGATAATGGAACCTGGTATCATAAGCGTAAAAGCACCATGGTGGTCGTATTTCCAATGACAACATATTTAGAAACAGACCAGAAGATCAAAAAAAGTTGGACAGGGATGTTAGATACAAGTAGCATACATTCAAGGTACAATGTTGGGACTATGATATTGGGGTCGCAGGAGTAGTTCTGAATGAAGATTTATCTTGCATCGAATCTGTCGCACTCAGTTAGTTGAAAACTTTCAAAAGGATGGAGAAGTAGGGGAACTAGCCATTATTCGTCTTGTATTCCATTACCGTTGCAGCTGGCAAATTGAGTATTTTGCGTAAGTTATCCCTGCGTATCTGGGGTAAGCGAGCTGAAGTGATACAAGGAGGAAGGTGAAAATATACCGAATTCTGTCTCTGAGCGCAACGTCGGTTTCCACCCGATTCCATAGACTGATAATATCTTCGTGTTGTCGAACGCTGATAGTGCAACCACAGATCTCAGGGAACTCTGCTTCGTCATCCGCGTTGGAGGAGAGTTGATCCCCGACGACAGCAAAACAGAGATCCTCCCATATTCGGTCGGCGACACCTTTCTTTAGGCGAACGATCCATTTGCCTGGGTAATGACTTTAGTTGACTGAGCAATAGAAATACAAGATAATCTTACCTCCAGTGATATTCAAAGGATCCTCCCATATTGGCCTCTGGATCTGAGAGTGGAATAGCAGATAGTCTGGGTGAAAAGTTGAGAAGCAGCCATAAACATAATTGGGAAACATTCACCAGTCGTGGGTTGAAGTTGAGATGGCAGAGTGAGATGAGAGTATATATTCATGAAGTTTTCAACCTATAGAAACATAGACAGCTTCAATCCATGGCATGTAAGAGAGCATGCATTCATGACGCACCGAGCTGAATGCAGAAATTCGCTTGATGCCTTCCTCATACGAAACGATTTTGTTGCCAGGAGATCTTTGTTGACGGAACCAGAATATCCAACTAGAATTTAAAAAGGGTCGATTGGTCGTAACGAAAACAGGAATTCGAGAGGAACGTACGTGTATCTCAGTGGATGGACAGTCACGTCAGTCGTAGCTTTGGACGCTAACGACTCCCTCGATTTAGCCATTTTCAGGCCTCCTGTTCCGTTGCTACTCGCGGTCGTATTCGTGTTCACGGTGGTCGAGAAGTGTCTTGATGAAGACGCGGACGACGGCAATCGCGGTCGAGGATTGGCAGAGGCTGGTTGAGCCGAGACCGTAGAAGTAGAAGAGGTGGTGGAAGGAAGAAAGCGAGCTTGAGATTGGTTGGAGAAGTATCCTGTCATTTATATTGACTAGGATCAATGTCAGGGAGATGATTGAGAGTTGTCAAGAAGGGTTTTTGTGGTCTGGGTGCAAAAATGAATTGGCACAGCCACCTTCCAGCTTTGTTTCTTCCATTGACCTTGGCCTTGCAATGACTGGTGGTGAATGAGCACTTCTTTGATTCTTACGCATCCTACGAGGTGCCGGGAAATACTCATTAACGGGCCTACGCGTCTTAAATATTTCGTGAGCTAACCTTGGCGTTTGCTTGAGGCTCAACGTTCAACCATCAGACAACATCTTGCCATGAGCGTTTACATTCCCGACTTCGTACTTGACCCTGCCGTATCTTGGTAAGAATATGACATGCGAACTATTCAGATTTTTGGGCAAGCCGAGGCAAGTATCTCTGTGTGCTGGCCCTGCAATGTGATGACGAGTAGAGAGAGCCAAATACTCGCTGTGGAAAGACGAGGTATGACATCGAGTCGACATGACCCCGCCCAATCGTCAGTTACGTCCTTTGCCTCAGGACATTGATGTGCCCGCCCCGGCGGGAATGAAGGGATGATGGGAGCGAAACACCGCAAAATGTAGCCAAAAGTCAGACCATTAGGGCTTGTTCGGCGGCAGTGTTCGCGCGCGTGCGCACGCGCAGACGCACTCGGAAGCAGTAGAATAGACTTGTTTCTGACTTCCACACTACTGTTAAAAGGTTTATATATACCTAAGACAAGTATTTAGAGCCATATGTAAGGTCTCCCAATATCCTCGGGCGCGAATGAAAGGAAGAAACAAGTTTATTCTACTGTTTCCGAGTGTCTGCGCGTGCGCACGCGCGCGAACACTGTTGCCGAACAAGCCCTTATGACCCAGCGCATCAGAAACGAGAGGCGAATCGAGCCGAGTGAGCGCTCGTATTCCTCAACTTTCTATTTGACCTGCACCATCATTGTAAGAATATGGCATGCTCTACACCGAAATACCAACTTAAAATGGTCTAGGATGCTTCCTCCGGAGTTGATTCGCCCAATCCTGTCGTTCCTAGACCCAAAATCAGGAGAGGATGCCCTTGCTCTGCGTGCCTGCTGCCTCGTTGCCTCGAAGTTTCTCCCAGAGGCCCAGCCACGTCTCTTTTCTTCTGTCACCCTACAAAGCCACTTTATCCCAACAGGGATCTATCGTTTTCGAGATCTCCTCGTTCAATCTCCCCACATTGGCCCTTGGGTGATCTCACTGACAATGACGGCAACGTACTGGGAATTAGAGGGAGAGGTTCTCAAATCTCTTACCTCTCTTCGCTCTCTCGAATATTGCGACCTCGGATTTCGTTGGCCAGTTATTCCTGATGCCACACGACAAGTTCTCCGAGAAATAATCATACCACGGCTCCACAATCTCTCTGTCGACTTTCTCGATCCGAGTCTAGTCCCGCGGAACTCTTTTGCTTCTCTTCGAATGAAAAATCGAAGGTCCATTCGCCATTTGTGGCCTGTGCAGGTACCTCATGCGTTCAAGCTCAAAGTAACTCATATGGCACTTTTGGGAGACATGCAGTATTGGTTTGAGAGCAGTTCTACCGACCAACTCATCATATCCAAATTCATCGACTACGGAAGTATCAAATCAGTTCAGTTAGACACTGAAAGCTTTCCTAGGCAGCAAGGGCAAGCGTTGTCTTGCTATCGCATCCTACTTCAAACAATTGGGATGAACCTGACGAACTTGGCGTGGGGGAGCATTATACTTTCTACCACACTATGTAAGTCTATAGTATGTATCATCCTTTGTGTCAGTTCTGAATGGAGCTATCTTTGTAGGCATCTCCGTTCAAAATTACGATTTTCAGTTCCTTCGACTCGATTTTTTCCCCAACCTTGAACAGTTACTCGTCGAATTACCAAGAGATCGGAGTCTTAGAGAAACGTGCCTCTCTAGGATAATTGATCATTCCCAAGTCTCAACTTTGCACCCACTCATGCTTCTTTATGTCACATTTCAGCCTGACCATATCAGTATGGTTCCTCTGCGACCTGATTGGCAAAATAAGGCTTGGGGAAAACTAGATCGCTTTATTCAACAGGATGAATTCTTTCAACTTCAGCGTTTGACTATTGGATTCCCGAGTCCACCAGACTCAAGAGTTCGTCAATCGGTCCAGAAGGCCCTGCCGGAGGCATTTGGCAAAACCATTCTTCACCTCTGTGAAATCTAATTCTTACCTTTATTCCGGGGAGGTGGAAAACACAAAAGGAAATTCGAGACTTGTTAGTCACTCCAAGTCATGGGCATAGCTTGATAGATAATATATCGTAGTGAGGCCGAGTTAGCGACAACTAGTGACCTCTCAGTAAACACACAAATAACAGATTTACGTTGAACTTAAAAGTTCGCCCTTTCAATACAAGTAGTCCGTAGAATAAGCTAGCGAGGATGGAAAAATGCCAGCGGGCTGCAAAACTGCTAACGGTACCCATAAGAGGGTTTACGCAAACAGCCATTATCGATTCGTGATGGTAGCCTCATCTACGCGCGAATCTGCGTTACTTCTTCAAGCAAAAGAAGATGCTGAATACCAAGTACTTCTCGATGAACACCGAGCTATCCTGCGACGCATGGCCCAAAATCGTTTTCGCTGGAATGGCGGAGCACCGGTGTCGAACCTCCTCCCAGAGCTCATCGTCGAAATATTTCTTATTCTAAGAGACAATTATTTCGATGGTAGTTCTAAAAAGTTCAATTTTGGGTGGACAAAAGGGTGTACTGATGTTTGCGCGCGTTGGCGAGCGGCTGCCTTGTCCGCGCCTGTCCTGTGGAATGAGATCTGGGCGACGAGACTTGGCTCGCCGGGTGAAAAGGATGAAATTTCTACTGTCCTTTCTCGTTGCGCAAATTCGACATTTACCTTGCACTGCACTCGAAAGGAAGCTGGACCTGACTTATCATTGTTTTTGCTCTCGAAACATGTACACCGCATGGCGAATCTGGATTGGAAGGGACCGACAAAAGCTCTAGAAATCTTGTTTCATGGTTCGATATCGTATGGCTCCAACCTGATTCCAGCAGCAAGTAATCTCCGAAAGCTGACATTTGAATCAGAGGGCGACGAATCTCAAATCATTGCCTCCCTTTTTAAATCTGCTCCTCATTTGAAGGAATTTCACTGGATATCGTCTTCGCCTATATCAAATGTTCCCTTCCCTTTCTCCTCTGCTTCTTCACCTTTTTCATGCATCCAGCGACTGTCACTGGAGAGTCGATGGAAACGTTCTGAAGTGGCACCAAATGGAGAGCCGGCGCAAGTTAGAGATTTTCTCCTATCCTTCCCAAATCTGCGGGATCTCTCCCTCTTTGGTACATACTTCGACGGATGGGAGATTTTCGCGGGCCTGCCTCCCACCTCCATCAACGGACTCACTTCACTCCGCTTAGGACAGGGGACCTCGGCATCAGCTATCAATTTCCTGTCAACAGTTGCTCTCCCGGAACTACAGACAATAGAATTTACCGATTTTCCGTACCCCACAGCTGAGGTGTTCTATTACCCATCTGACACATCCAAATTCAATCCTCTTTTATCAGTCTGCATTTCTAAGCTCTCTGCGGCGCTCACTCTCTCAGCTCAGGGAGATTCAGGGAGAGAAGCGAACTTTTACGCAAGCGTCGACAAATCAACGACTGTGGGAATCACGACGGACGGCACAGGTTTACATCACGTCGAGCGGCTCGAGTTGGAAGGTTCAATCTTCTACGACTTGACTCCATTCATAGAAGCGTCGAACGTTACCACTCTCGTTCTTCATGACATTACCTCCCGACCTTTGTATTTGATGCTTTCCAGAGGACCGCCACCTTCCACCATTTTTCCATCTCTCCAAACACTCGTTCTTCGAGGGACAGCTACCAGCATCGCCTTTGTCTCGGCAGTAGACTTTACTGCTGCTCTTGCAGGACGATGGATATACCAAACACCAATCCATCGGCTCGTTATTGAGGAGCCAGTAGAATCGGATGTCAATTACCAGATATTACTGCAACTCCAGCATATCCAAGAACTGGTCCTGGATGATGTCTTGTATTTGGCGGACGAATATGGAAGTGAAAACGAAGCGGAGTTCACAGATTCAGACAGTGATAGCGAGAACGGTGAATGGGAAGATTTCTGGGAGTACGAGGGAGAAGTGATGTTGTGGAAGAGAGTTTGTGATCATATATCTGACGACGATGACGACGACTAACTGGAGCAAAATAATTCCCCTCTCAAATACAATCACTACACTTGTTCAAAATAAGGAGAGGCTGCAGACCAGGTTCAAACGTGGTAAGAGAATGATACACTGAGAGTCCTGCTTAGCAGCCCAACCTCTCTTTCAAAAATTTTATAGTGAGCAGACATGAGATTTTGTTTTCCCTTCATGAAGCTGAGGAACGGAGACCAGTTCCGTTAGATCTACTACCTATTTGAACTTAAATTGACACCAGTACTCATTTATCAATATTGCCTCATGTTCTAGACTAAACATCTGGTATAAGCCACCCACGACTGCCAGGCGGAATCCCGACTGGGTGGTCTGACCAACGAGACAACAAATCTGTGATAATGCTCTTGTCATAATGACTAGGAGACAAATAAGAGAGAGAGAGAGAGAGAGAGATGATTCAGTTTTTGGACTCCGCTAAACCATTTTTCCTGACTCACCGGATTCGGGGAAGTGACTTGCGCCATTTCGCTACGGAATTCGTTTCGAGTGCTCTCCATAGATGCCCAGCATTTCCCAAGTCTGACAATACAATTGATTCAGTTTCTACTAACCGTTAGTAGGTCACACCAAACGCAGAGCAGTGGGTTTTACTTGCGGAAGACCATCCCATTCCTTTAAAGAGCTGACGTGTACTCTCCAAGAATGTGTTGTTGATGGTAGAGGTCATGCATAAATAGCGAAAGCGTGGGAGTTTGTACGTATATTGAACTGATTCGTCCTTGGATATGTGTTGCCGAATGGAAATGAATTGCCAAAAGTCTATGACTGCCGCCTGTAGTCGGAGGAGTTCACTCTGCGTATATCTTGATATACAATGAGTAGGTTAAGACAAATCTGATGTTCAAAATCAGGTCTTACTCCTGCAAGGGAACGGCTGCAGCGAAGCGCTCGCAGCTTCGAAAAACAACAATTTCAATCCACTCGTCAAACCAACGTAACGTCGCAGCCAGTACAGCTACGTCCCGATCAAAGCTGAACTGCCTACCAAGTCTTATTAGACAGGTTGTGCAGGAGCCACACAAGCCACATGTGGCTTTTTGGCATTGTGCAAAGCCACCTGGAAAAATGTTCAAGTACCAGACAAATATTGTTAAGAACTATGAAAATCAACTCTTTTTATGAACTTTTATGGTGTGCCCGGGTTTTGGGACATTGGTGAGCGTGCAAACAAAGCGCTGAAGACCGGCCGCTCCTGCATCTCCTCCGTTTTCAATATATCTGCTCACCTTAAAGTCCCTGATTCAGAAAGACTTTGTGATATCTCACCTTATGGGAGGTTTCTGTCCCGAAAAAAAAGGGTAGCGCCGACCCCTGGTTCCAAACAGAAAGCATTGAGCAACGGACTTGGCTGTCGAGCAACAAGTTCATTAGGGCTACAAACAGACCAGAATTCAAATATTCTCACTCTAACTACCACTTTTCCCACCTATATGATACTGTAAATGAAGACGCTCTGAAGGACGACGAAACTTTCGGCATCAGCGAAGCTGTGCAGCGAGTCTAAGGTGTCTAGGTCGGTATTTTCAAGGCCAGTCATAAATCACTTAAAAGCATGTAATTTCCATAGCATTTACTGTATTTAATATTATTGGACTTGATTTTACCAGGTGGCTTTGCACAATGCCAAAAAGCCACATGTGGCTCGTGTGGCTCCTGCACAACCTGTCTATTGTCATGACTTTCTTCAGCTGGTCCACAGCCCCCGCATCATAAGCCAGGAGTCGTCCTTGTGCAATCGAGGCGAGAACCTCATTTTGATTGGACAAAAAGATACGTCGAAGACGATGGCAGACAAGAGAGATAGAGAAAGCATCGATGAGTGACACATCAGACAATACGGCAATCCAGAGTTCAGGAGGTATCTCGTCGGTAGACACCATAACGTGGTGAGGGTCGGAGCCAAAACGAGCTTGCTGAGCGCTACAGTAAGCATGGGGAGATAATCTGTCAAGTACTACACAGGATCTCCTGCTGTTGACAAATTCCACGTCAAATTCTTTGCCTCAAGGGGCGTTCGCGGGTCTCATCTTCGAGCTGTGTGAAATTCGGCCTGTGTAGGTCGACCTCACATAACACGATGAGCTGCTTAATCCTTCTTGGGGAAAATCAGTAGATTCATTAGTCCTAACGCTCAAGTATAGGACAAAGGGCTTCCCAGAACCCCCCGAGACTCCTCCGTGCATTACCCGCACGTGAAAGAGGAAAAGCCGTTACGCTTGTAGAAGTCGACTAGAGATCAACAGCACTAAGAGAGGCCGAAACATGAATGAGCAAGCCTAAAGTGTGTATACGCAGACTCAAAAATCCAAGATGACCGCAAGAGACAAGAAAATAAGTATAGCAGACTTGTATCAGTTGTGAGTACAATACCATCCTTCCTTCTTGCCTCTCTTCGGCCGTAAACCAACGAAACATCATCTATGCACCATATTGAGTTGTTTCTGAAAGGATATTCTGCTCTACTTTACTAGGAATTCTGGTTGTCATAGCTCGAATGCCCCGGACGGCAACTCCGTCACTAACGTTCTGGAAACAGTTGCGCAAGGGTCATTCGGAAATATATCCTCTGTTTCACGAAAATCAGACGAATATGATAGTTGGCAAACCAGAATTTATATTCAATAGATAAACAAGCACTGGTGTCTCCAGTAGTTTAGCTCGGTCAAGTGCGAAAACATACCTTGCAAGGCTTATCGTGAACAACCCAGTGAATCGCTTTAGTCTCACCCCAAAGCTGTCCGATCCCCTGCCAAGTCTTCAATGATGGGGACCAGATCGCCAGGGGCAGCGAACAATGCTCTGATCACTGTACACATCACAGCGGCCCAAAATATATTGCTAAAGTAAATGACATTCGAGCCTCCAAAAGACCAGCAAGGGTCCGTCAGCAAATAGAAATTTACAGGTTCCATGAATGGTTTCACTAGTCAAAGATAAATAGCCTCTCCACTAATTCAATGATGAGAGCGAGCACGTGACAATCTGATGGTGAGTTGCTGCTGTATTTAATCAGACACCATAGTGGTGTATCATACTTCCTTATTGGCTTGCTGAAGTTTAAATCCAATCATGGCTCCCGTATGGTATAAACCATGACACTGTAGAAGCGTTCATGCAGCAGCTTACTTATGATACCAAACTTGTCCGAGTTCTTTACGAACACCCCTACCTCGGCGCTGGTGACCATCGCTGCACTGGCAGTATGGACGTTGCCAAGACTGGTTCGGAAACAACCAAAGCCACTTCCCCCTGGACCTCGAGGATGGCCTATCATAGGCAACCTGCTCGAGATGCCGAAGGAGTATTCATGGCATAAGTTTCAAGACTGGCTGCGTCAATACGGTTCGTTTCAGGTGTCTCATTCGATCTCAGGAAACTAGGCTTAACGGATTGGTAGGAGATATTTGCTATATTAATTTGGCTGGACAGAACGTGGTTCTGCTGGGTTCCAATCAAGTCGCCTTTGACCTCTTGGACAAGAGATCTGGTCAGTCAAATCCTTGGCTTTGACTGAGTATTCACCAATCTTATCATTCATAATTCAGGAATCTATTCTGACCGGCCTAGGTTTCATGTTGCCTCTGATTTGCTTAGTGGTGGGTATAAACATTTTAGCTATCTCAATCCGCTGGCTTAGCCAATCATTGGGATTAAACAGGTGGCCTGGGCATAGCGACTAATCCACCCGGCGAATACTGGAAGAAAGCTCGACGGGTCGCTCATGAGTTTGTCACCATTTCTCCACGGAATAGCATTCAAGCCTCACACATAGTTAGAGCCCTGAAGTTGCAGTCTGCACCACAGTTTCAACCGCTTCAACTTATATCGGCACGTCGTTTGGTTGAAAGGATACTTCAATCGCCAGATGATGTAGAAAATCATATTTCTCTCTCGGCTCTCTCCTTTAGTGTTCAATCGACGTTCGGGATCCAAAATCCCGATGCCAATGACATTAAACGTATAGCAGGGATAACAACTCGAATAGGTAACGCTTGTGTACCCGGAGCCTTCCTCGTCGAATCGTTTCCATGGATGAAGTATCTCCCGGATATTTTGGCTCCTTGGAGAGTACGGGCCAATGAGTGCTTCAAGAAGGATAGTGAATTATTGGAAAGACTGTACCGTGACGGGGAAGCTGAGATGGTACTTCTTTGATATCCCAGTGCAACAAGAATCTTAAGTGTTCACAGAAAAATGGCCATAATTTCCCTTCAGTAGCTGCTGTGCTGACGGAGGACGGCCCCGAACGCTTCACTCCTCGTGAGAAAGCATGGGCACTGGTTTCTCTCATGTGCGTTCCTCACCTCCCTATGTGAAATGTTGATCTGATTTCTGCAGTACCGCGGCCGATACAGTATGCACTGTTCTATGTTTTCATTGGAGGATGCCATAACCGCGGCGTTTTCAGGTGCCGGCCACTCTGCACTGGTTTGTTTGGACCATGGTGAAATTTCCTCAAGTTCAGAAACAGGCCCAACTTGAGCTGGACAAGATTGTTGGAAGGGAAAGGGTTCCCAATTTCAATGACTTTGAACGGCTGCCATTTCTTCGTGCGACTGTTATGGAGCTCTTGAGATGGATGCCTGTGGCCCCGATCGGTTTGCCGCATGTCACGACTCAGGACGACATCTATGGGGAGTACTTTATTCCCGAAGGAACACTATGCGTCACACTTCTTCCGTAAGTCACGAATTCTGACCGTCCAGATGGTCTGAAGATTGACTTTGGGAGACAGGATGATGAATAGGGATCAAAGGATTTATGGTCCCGATGCCGAGTCTTTCATCCCCTCCCGCTACATCGATTCGTCGACTGGTAATCTGAAGCCGCCCTTGCCGCTGACACACGAAGAATCCCATGTGTCTTATGGATTCGGGCGGAGGATATGTGTTGGTCGTGCTGTGGCGAATCAAAGTTTATTCATCGACGCAGCTATGCTTCTCTGGTCTTTCAATTTTGAAAATCTTGACCAAAGCAAGGCGTGGTCGACTTTGAGTCGGGAAGACTATGTGGATCACTTTATACTGTTCGTTTTTATAACTTGCCGACACATCCTCACTAACAAACCCCCGTTAGAACGCCGAAACCATTCGCACATAAAATTGTGCCGCGGTTCCCTGAGGTCAAAGAGATTCTGCAGCAGCTGAGGGAGAGCGAGGACTGATGTATGTGAATGTGAATGTGCTGGGAAGATGGACGGCGAGCTACATCTTCTCACATACTTGTAAATGGTTGGTTTACTGGTTATTTTGATCCGATCTCGTGTCCTGATAATATCATACAAGTGAAATCCCGAGCGAGTCACGTTTTAATCAGGAGCCGCTTGTACTGGGCCAGCATCATACTGCAACGGATAATTTTCTATTTTTTTTTTTTTTGGTATGTGAGGAATGTATATGATCAGTTGGGGATTTTCCTGTTACTAGAATCCCAATTACCTAGTTGAGATTGCCAATGCAAGTACCCATCAAATTCTTTGCACAAACGATCATCATCTGCATTTGCTCATGGGTGTCTCACCTCAGCGTGAGTCTGCGTTGCTTCTTCAAGCTAAAGAAGATTTGGAATACCAGCAACTCCTCGCTGAACACAGGTCACTCCTTCAACGTATGGCCCAAAATCGCTTCCGTTGGAATAGTGGAGCACCAGTGTCAACCCTCTTTCCGGGCCTTCTCGTTGAAATATTTCTCATCCTTCGAGATAATAGTTATCAGAAAAACGGCAACACATCCAATTTTTGGTGGACACGAGGGTGCACTGACGTCTGTGTGCGTTGGAGGGATGCCGCATTGTCTTCACCTGCCCTTTGGCACGAGGTTTTCGCAATGAGCCCGAAAGCGAAGGACGAAAGCCAACAACTTTCGACTATCCTATCACGGAGTGCTAATGCTAATTTCACATTGCATTGTTTCAGGTTCGATTTTCATGAACCTTCGACTGACCCATCGCTGGTTTTGCTTTCGCAGCACATGCGGCGGGTAGAGGCCCTGTATTGGCACGTATCATGCGATCCGACAGAGCCCTTCGAGTTCCTGTTTAATTGCTCGAAACCTTACCCGAATCCCATTCTCTATGCAAAAGCTCTCCGAAAATTGACTTTTAAATCTAAAAAAGGAGAATTTCACAATCTTCCAGCCTTCTTACACTCAGCTCCTGTTCTGGAAGAATTCCACTGGAAATCACTGACAAACGTCGCCGATCTCCCCTTTGTATTCTCGTCGGAAATCCCCCCTTTTGCCTCAATCCGTCGATTGTCGCTGGTGAGCGTTTCGGGTAAAGCTGAAGCTGAACCAAATGTGATGCCCGTGAACGATTTCCTCCGTCTTTTCACAAACCTTCAGAATATCTTCCTTGGAGGTACATTTCTCCAAGGATGGCAGAATCTCGCTGGAGAGCCAGCTTCCTCGTTCAATCACCTCACCTCACTCTGCCTAGGCAAGGGATACCTGGAATCCGTTATTCATTTTTTACAAATCTTCACATTCCCCTGCCTAGAATCTATAACCCTTACAGATGTATCCAATCCGGGGTCCGATACATCCAAAATCAATTCTTTATTACCGCTCTGCCTCAGCAAACTATCCACAGGTCGCAAGTTCACGCTCGCAGGTGAGGGATCATTAGGAAGAGTCCTGAATTTCTCCGTGAGCGTAGACAAGTCGAGAAACATGGCACTGGTAGAAGGAGGTCGGCCATGGGATCAAGCTGAAGGGCTTGAGTTGACACTCAAAGACCCTACTTTCATGGATCCTGCCCCATTCATGAAAAAGGCGAACGTCACTACACTGGTTCTTCACAAAATCACTACTAAGTCCATATTTTCTATGCTGTCGAGTGGTTTTGTGTCTCCTGTTATCTTCCCCTCTCTACAAACACTCGTATTGCAGGGGAGCGCCTCAAAGGTCGCCCTGTCTGTGTATCGGACTTTACCACCGCCCTTGCGGCCAGATGGTTCAATCATGTCCCTATCAATCGGCTTGTTATAGAAGAGCCAGCAATAACGGTCGCCAGCTACAAAGTACTTCTGCACCTCCAGCATATCAAGCAGCTGGTTGTGAGTGGCATAGTGTATGATTTGGCAGAAGAGGATGAGAGCGAAGACGAAGCTGTTTTGACGGAGTCAGACAGTGATAACGAGAACGATAACAGCGAATGGGAAGATTTTTGGGAGAGTGAAGGAGAAGAACCTTTTTGGAAGAGAGCTTGTGATCATGTATCGGATAAAGAAGACCAAGAGGGGGACTAAAACCTGCACGAGTTCCTTTCGCTCACAAGCCAAATCAAAAAATCCACTGGTTGGCCACTTCCAAATCCAACAAACTAACACAACATGAAGTGAAAACGACAACTATGGTACTATTTGCAACTGAAGATATCTCAGGACACGATCTAGTATACTACAAATCAATCACTTTTACTATAAAGCGTCCACTGTCAAATACTCTAAACAGACGCAAAAGACAAACAACAAACTATACTTGAGACATAAAAGGTACGACGTTTTTTGTCCATGACAACTATGTATCAATTTTGTTCCAGAGAGTAACATCGGGACCCACTCCGTTAACGGGCACCTCTCCTGGCGGTGTAGTCGGCGTCAGCAAAGGCGCATCCTTCGACGTCGCATAAAGCTTCGGACTGGGCACTGACACCTCGTCTTCTGGAGAAACAGTCCTATCCAAAATAGGTTTCCACTGCTCATCCAACAAGTCTCTCACTCCCTGAACCAAATCTTCAACATCCTCTTCTGCAGAAAGGCCTTGGATGCCCTGTGCATTCCGGTAAATTTGAGTCCAACGAGCGAAGATGAGAAGAGCTCGTGGACAGCGCTTGGCGAGGAGGGAGACATAGTCTTCAGTAATGATGGCCACCCAGAAGATAACACCTCGATTGGGGAAACCTTTGACTGTCGCTACTTCCTGAGCGTACCGTAACATGAGAACAGAGCGACGGTAAGTTTCTCCTGCACCGTCCTCCAATTCTTCAGGTTGAGGTAGTCCTGAGTCGGGGTTGTGGATGTCCAGCAGTGTCTGAGGGAACGGGATCTCCTGAGTTGATGATCCGTCCAGAAGGGCGTCCTGATACCCAAGAAAATGGCTAAACTCTGCTTGGAGCGTCTTCGCAAGAGGCCCCATCATCAACTCGTTAACATTAGGAAGCAGCGTGGTGAGGACAAGGTGACGGCTTTGAATGAAGGCGAGAAGAGACGCGAGAGTGGTATGCCAATCGACAACAAAGTGGAATGCCGTGGTGGACTGAATCAACATGCCCACAGAAACGTCAATTTTTGAGCCGGGTGGTGGGCTGGTGGTTCCTGGCTCCCCGAGGACGGTGGGATAGCCGCGCGCGCGAAGTTCCTCATCAACGTGCCGACGATGGTAGTTTGCCACTGCACGGAAGTCGGTATCTGCTGAACCGGGTAATTGGTACCCAGTGTCCCTTTCATCTACTTTCACCTTCCGGTAAGCCTGGTCGAGATGGAGAGCGGAGAATCCAAGCAAAGCATGCATCAGAATCTGGTTGTCAAAAGCCAAACGAGGGATCGTGACTCGGCAGCACTCGAGAAGGAGGGCACCATGCTTGTGTCGAGTTGGCTCTGATATGGAGAAGGAGGCTGAGTGGATCCAGTGGTGGAGCAGTTCCATGTTTCCCATGTCGAAACAGGCAGCAGGATGAGGTGAAGGAGGTGAGACCGATGTCGTCGAAGAGGAGCCCTGGCGAGGAGCGAGGCTTAGCGTTGGTATAAGCTTGTAAGACTTTCTCTTGGTTTCCGATGGCGAACTCGTCCAGACGCATTCCACTCCGCGTCGAGTGCAGTTTTGGCATGTTGGTTCGCCTTCGTCGCACTTTGAATAGTGAGCCCAAGGCGAAGAACAGCTAGAGACGAGGAACATACCTTAACTTTACGTTTTTTACACGTCTTACAACCCCTCCTTGTCTTCGAATGTGGTCGAATTGGTGCCATGTTGGAAAATGGTGCGTCCTTGGCAGAGGCAACAATGACAGCGCGCTCGACAATGAAGATAACTGGCGGAAGGAGGGCAGACTGCCAAAGAAAGACTTGGAGAAACAATTGCCTCGAGTTGTACTGAACTCAGGGGCAGGCAGGAATGCCTCCACAAGCACTCTAGGTGGAGTGGTGGGAGGTGCAGGGATCAACCAGCGGCATCAAGAGAACGTGATTGAATCCGTTGGGTCATTCATTTCCGTGGGCTCGACGAAGTTCATGAGGATGAGAGGGGAGAGTCAAGGGGGATGTTCAGAGACAGAAACAGAAAAAATTCAATCATCCGGGGTATGTACTTATAGTGCCACATGTCGATCGTTAGCCGCAAGCGGATATGGAAATCTCGTCAGTTCAGACTAGCGCCAGCCCTGCCGCTTCTTCGGTCTCGCACTAACCGACTTTGCTCTCCTGGTCTTGTACTTATCTAATCCAGAAAGTCATATTATGGAACCTTTTTGTATATTTTTGATCCAAATGGCAAGTCCAGATCTCTCCAAAATTGTGCCAACGTTGGTTTCTGTCTGCCATTTGAAAGTGCGACCTCGGACTCGCACAAAGCACTGGCAACGGAAGAATTCCGGATGTCTCATGCTCAATGTGGCTTTACAACATGCTACCCTGGCTCCAGAGATGCTTACGGCCGGCTAACTCTGTATTCTGAATGAGAATATCGTGATGTTGATCTTTTAGTCCATCGCAATAATGTTCCCATTCTGGACACAAATATATGGCGAAACTCTGCTGCTTTATGGTCAAGAATATGTCCGATGACTGGGTTTCGTATGCAGTGGCAATTAAGTTCCGTTCACCCCGCGCACTTGTGTATTGCCAGCCCCGTCCTGTCAAGACAATGTCAAATGTCGGGAAAGGGGAACAATTCTCTGAGTTTTCGCAAATTTTAGCACCGCGAACAAGTTTTAGTACAAATTCCGACATCTAAAAAGTAAAATATCTCAAGATCCAGGTATGTTTTGTTCTTTGGTTAAGTCGAATGCCAAGGACGGTGTGGGTGAGAAAATACGACTAAAGGTTCAATTTTCATGGACGACTCAATTTTATTCACTCATAGTCCAACTTCTTTTAAATGGATTGTGCATTTAGTTGCCACCGCGCAGCTCGTTGAACGCACTCTCTTTGTTCCATCCAGGCACAGTGTCCAAATTGGGGTTGCGATTGATGATATCAAAGAGGAAGCTTATTTCCAGCGCGAGTCGGAACACTTCTTTCCGCAACCACCACCAGATCTTGAATGAGGCTCTCGTTTTCTTGCCCCCAGATTCCACGACTATGAAAATTTTTGGTGGATAATCTCAATAGCCTTGCAGCCCTATTTAGCCCTTCCCCGAACGATTCGCAAGAATTGGGTCTCCCTGAGGCTCCCTCGCTAGTCACTCTCCCCGTCCATCGTGTATAAAGCGCCAATATGTTACTCGTCCTAGTAGTGACCCTCCGTCCAATTTATTTCTAAGCTTCTGAAGCAGAAAGCATGCTATCAGCCTCGTTGTATCTAACGTACATTCCTTTGACATGAATAGGCTGCGGCCCGTGTGCTTGGCCCCTGATCGCACACCAGGAAAACCGACTTGTTCTAGCTGTAAGACAATTGGGATGCCTCTGACCACGCTAATCTCTGATATTGCTTCTTAACTATTGTCAAGGATGCAGTGACTTGATTCGAGCCAGAGTCATGGCCACTTTGTCTGGCCGGGCAGTTGTTCATTGTCGTCGTCAAAATTTCCTGACTCTGGTTCTTATTGTGTCACCTTCTACCCTTTTTCACCGCAGTGTTCTTCCACTGAGTCCTCCCCAACTCAGCGTATGACGTCCTCCATAAGATCCTGTTTCCTTTGAACCCATCATTCAATTAGAGATTTCATGTTCATATCGTTGAGGCTGACAGTCTTCGACCTGCTAACGACCAATAAAAAACCTTGCCTAGTCATTTTGCTCTCGACACACGGTTCCTGGTGTTGGGTTAGCCTTATGTCAGTAAGCCTTTTTTTCGCTTGAGCCTGCACTTCTATGAAACACGTGTGGACCGCCTTCAATAAGGACAACAAAATCACAGAAATTTGCTTCCACGGCCCGCTGCTCGGGAACGTACTCGGGAACGAAGGGCTTAGGGTATGCAGCTCAGCCAAGTCAGGGATGCTGCTTTCAGGAATAGGTAATTTACTGGGCAACTCATCACGTTGAGAGCCCCAAAATGTGAAGTCAATACAATTTCTCTCCATTTCTCAACCTTTGGGATCAAAGTGCCCAAGTCAGAGTCTCGGCTGACTATTGCGACTTCCCCGAACCCAGCCAGGCAAAGGCGTCGAAGGTACGTTTATTCATGGCACAAAAGAGTTGGGCCCTATCTTATCCTGTTTCTCCGATAGCTGCATTCTTGGGGTAAACACCCCCGACGTGAGCCGCACAATTATACCACCAGCTACGCTATTCCTGAGGTCTGGAGGTTTTTTCGAAATCATCATCGCGGTGGTAATGATGTTCCGTTTGGGGTCTTATGCCTATCTGACAATTGAGCTGGAAACACGTGGAATGAGGTACAAGGATTTACCTTGGGACGACTCTAATTCAAGATCGCATCAGTTCTATTGAGGTCCGGAATATTGGCATGAGCTTTCTGGTTGGGGCAAGACCAACCTAACAACAATATAGTGACGCCGCGAGGCCTGACGGAGTCACCGGACGATAATTGAGGATCTTGAATCCGGTGGCATTGACCAACCTTTGACATCTAATCTCGGTCCGTTGATCTGAACCTATTGTGTTCCGACGCCTCGACCACGCTTTATGTCCGTTGATGCAGGCCTATCGGTCCAACGACCTTATTGTCCGGAGTGCCTAGCTTATTGTTATTCCCATTTGTCAGCATGCTTGGACGCGTCCAATTGTTTTCTCGGCGTACGCAGTGCGCACATTGCAGTTTTACTTTCTTTATTGTCGCTTTGCGTATATAAGGCATGGATACCTTTGAACTTTACCCTCAAGCCTTCAAAGCTACCAGCTCTCCTCCCTTCCGAGAAACCACCCAACCAAACCACCCCTTTACCTCCTCACACTCTCCCCTTTAAATCACCTATGGATTTCTTCGGATACCTCTTCCCCACCGCCTCTAACGATGACATCATCGAGGGTGTGCCTACTGATGAAGAGAATGGTGGCTCCAAGTCGTAAGCCTTTTTATGTCCTCGTGTTCCGGGCGCTTTGGAACTAACATACCTCCTTAGTTCTGGCTACTGTGTAGTAGCATAAAACTACTTTCTCTATCTTCGAGCTTTAGCCTCGGGTATGTCCTCATCTTCTTCCGCCTCGTACACCATATTAATCATTGGCTTCATCAGAATCCCATTGCATTTTTTCGACATTCTTCATTACGCCAGCCATTGGACTTTTTGTTGTACTCCCGGAGGATTTTTTGACCATCTCTTATAGAGACGCGTAATACCAGATATCCATACTTCCGTGCTCATTGTATTATTGCATACACTTACCACTCACACACACATCCATTTTGTAAATATCATTGTTTGTACCCACTTTCACCCGAACCACCACCATGGCGAGCTCTGAACTTCGACTACCGATTGAGCTAATTGACCTTGCGCTGTCTTTTTTGACTCCAATTGATCCTATTCAGGATCGAGACTTAAGGGAAACTTTGAAAGCGTGTTGTTTGGCTGGAAGCGTCATTCGTGAACTGGCGCGTCCGTTGCTATTCAAGCACCTCGTGTTCAAAGATCCTGGCGTTGCTGATTCCGTATTCCAAAGAGTACATTCTGTCTCCGAAAATAATGGAGATTTACCTGAAGATAACTTTGGAGATGCTGTTGAAACCACTATTCAGCAATCAACCGCTGCGACGTGCGTCTTTTTTAACCTTCTTTCCCCAGCAGTCTCTGATCTTATCCTTTGTGAATAGGCACGCGCACAATAATGAAGATCAGAACGCTCAAGAATTCGAATTACCATCATTTGAACCTCTCGCTCCATTGTTAATTCCCGGTTTAACGGAACAATCGGACGAAAAGCAGCCAGAGGAACCCTCGATGTATGAGTATTCTTATGTTATGGCTGGACCGGCGCTCATCTCATTTTTAGGGCGCCTTTACTACGCGAAGTCTTTACCATTCCAAAATTTGCCGACCTCCTCGCGACCACTCCGGAAATTGGGGGTTTCGTCCGTAGCCTCACAATCTGGCTTGACCCTGTCTTCACCTACACTCCCTGGATGTGGAAATCTGCGAACGTGGTTGAAGCCATTACGAGGAAAATTACCCAGCTCCAGAGCTTTACTTTCGTTCGCTTCGACCCAGACACCTCCACCCACCTTTACCCAATCCAATCCCGGTCTGAAGGTATTCGTTGGACTAACCTTGGGGATGGATTTCGCGATTTTATTGTTCAAATGGCTTCTTTGCCTACCCTGGAGAAGATGGATCTTACCTACGGAATAATGTTTCCCGACCCCGCCACGTTCTGTCGCGTCTTCTGTAACTGTTCTCCAAAACTCAGAGAGCTGCGGTTCAGTTGCCTGGCTTTCCATAACCTGGAATACAGGGAAACCTTGGAGCTATACCCCGCAGACCAACCTATCCCCGAGCGCCGACCGACTATTAGCTTCATCGAACTCAACTGGATCGAGTCTTATGTCCATGGACCAGCCCTCGTCGAAATGCTCTTTGGGAAGTATTCTCCGTTTGACATTACGCAGCTGCAAGGGTTACGAGTCAATGGAATCGAATCTGCAGACGGATGGATAGATACGATTCTGGCGAGGCAGAAAGATCACATGATCCATTTGAAGAACGCCTTCTTCTATGAAGTTAGGGGTGAGTTGTCCGGCGCTGTGTTTTCTCCAGCTCAAATGAAATTCCTGCTTTTTTTTTTCTACAGACCACGTAGCTCCAGATGTGCCTTTCCGTCGCATTTCGCAACTTCAAGGACTTCTCCACTTCAAAGTCGAGCCAGCTGAAGCTTGGACTAATTGGCTGAAGACTTTGCCTATTCAAAGGACCCTTTTGGATCAGACCGCAGACACAGATCGGTCTTGGAGGTCTCAGGAGGACCTCTTACACCAGATTTATAAGTTAGGCCCCAAGAACGGTGATCAAGACGAGGACGGGGAAGAGAGATAGTACAGGATCAGAGAACACGAGGAAGACTAACAGCTGAATGAATAGGAGGAGAAGTCATCCGAAGGCCGAAGGATGGCACTCGAAGGCCAATCATTGAAGTTTCAGAAATTATTCGAGCCCCCCGGCCCGGCCAAGTTGTATTGTCTAGGAACTAGCTTTGGAGATATAAGAGACGAGCAAGAACAAACACATAACATATTATAAGTATTCAACGCATTTCTCATCTCAGGGTTCATGATATATCAGGATGCTCGTTGCTGAGGCTGTGGGTTGATTCATGCTGCCTCCGATGTAAATTTGATTTCTCCTGGAAGATAGCTCCGCTGAGTCAACTGCCAGTCTACCCGGGATAAGGCTTCTTTATTGTCTGAGGGACGTCTAGAGGTCGACAAGAAATAATCTTGTCATTTATACTTTGAATGGGGGTTTAGGATATGACTCAATCTGCGAGGAGACAGGAATATGCTCAAGAACGAATTGAGATCCAGAAATGGGGAGGCAGATCATTACCCATAAGTATAAGTTTCCGGTTAGATTGTGGTACATATAATCACCGAGGAAATGGGCCTCGGAGTGTGCCCATGAGGGAGATGGGCCCGTCGAGCGATCGCTTTGACGAGTCAAGCCTAAGAAATCCTGCAATGACCATGTCATTAACCCACTGCAGTCCGAAGGTGGCAGAGCTGTTGAGCTCTTTGCAACCAGTGGTGGTTTGACGAGTCAAAAGGATCAAGCAGGTTGACCGATTTATTTGACTTGACGAGTCAAAGTCAAAAGTTTAACGCGGTTGACCCATATGTATACTTAGCAAGCTTACAGCTGTTTGCATGAAGATTGGCACTCCGCCGAAACCTCAAAACCTTGAAACCCTAGCCCCAGCGCATGAATTCTTGACGAAGGGGAGATCTTTTTTTGAGGTTTCAAGGTTTCGAGGCTCTCGCAGAGTGCCAACCTTTATGCAAACAGCCGTAATAAAAGCCACCTGTTGTAAAAATCAGCGAACGCGTCTTGCTTTCAACCTTCGTGTGGCCAGGCGCCATTTGTCGGCCTTGCTGACCACGATGGGAAATCCTTCTCCAATTATTAAGGCTTTTTACTGTGCATGTGATCTTGGTATTGGAAACGACAAAACACACCCCAAAGTTTGGTGTACATTTTGTGTCGACACAAGAATCATCGCGCTTCAAGATGCTGCTGAGCAAGAAGCTACGGCTTCTGGTACTTTGGGACTTTCTTCAACTCATGAAAAATGGATTCAATATGGTGTGGCCCTCCTATCCAACCTTTGAATACAAGAGTCTGACGGAAACCTGCACCATCTTCATGCCGTCCAAGCTGAAGATACAGGTCAAACATCTTGCAGGTTGTGAAGCGGCCAAGCATTCTCAAAAGTCTCCCATCTTAGCTGAGCATCGAGAGTGGAAGGAGAAGAGTACAGGCACTTACCACTTATACATACATCCATTTGTAAATGATCATTGTTTGTACACACTTTCATCCGAACCACCATCATGGCGGAATCTGGAACCCGACTACCGACTGAACTCATCGACCTTGCGCTGTCTTTTTTGACTCCAATTGATCCTATACAAGATCGAGATTTAAGGGAAACTTTAAAAGCGTGTTGTTTGGCTGGAAGCGTCATTCGCGAACTGGCGCGTCCGCTGCTGTTCAAGCACCTCGTGTTCAAGGATCCTGGGGTTGCTTATTCCGTATTCGAAAGAGAACGTCTTGTCTCCGATAACAAGGGAGATTTAGCAGAAGGTGCCTCTGCCGTTGAAGACTCTGTTCCGCAGCCAACAATGGAGATGTGCGTCATTTTTAAATAACACCTTCTTCAACGGCGTCCTCTGATCTTGGAATTCGTGCACAGTCAAGTCCACAATAATGAAAATCAGAGCGCTCAGGAGTTCGGACTGCCTTCTTTGGAACCTCTCGCGCCATTGATAATTCCCGGTTTGGCGGAACAGGAAGAGGAAATTCAATTGGAGGAACCCTTGCCGTGCGAGCATTATCATGATATGTCTGTACCGGCACTCATCCTTCTCTTAGAGTCCCTTTATTTCACGAGGTCTTTACTATCCCAAAATTTGCTGATCTGCTCTCGACCACTCCAGAAATTGGGGGTTTTGTCCGTGGCCTTACAATCTGGCTTGACCCCGAATTCACCTACAATCCCTGGATGTGGGAATGTGCGAACGTAATTGAACCTATTGGAAAAGAGATTACGCAGCTCCAGAGCTTTGCTTTCGTTCGCTCTAATCCGGAGACCTCCGTCAGCCTGTACCATATCCAAAGCCGGACTGAAGATGTCCTTTGGACTAGCCTCGGGGATGGCTTCCGCAGCTTTATCATTCAAATGGCTACCTTGCCTACACTGGAGAAGATGGATCTTACCTATGGAATCATGTTTCCCGACCCCGCCACGTTCTGTCGGGTCTTCTGTAATTGTTCTCCGAAACTCAAAGAGCTGCGGTTCAGTTGCCTTGCTTTCGCGAGCCTAGAAACTATGGAACCCATAGTGACATACCCCGCAGATCAACCTGTCCCCACAGTTCGGACGACTATTAGCTTCCTTGAGCTCAACTGGATCGAATCGTTTGTCCAAGGACCAGCCCTTGTCGAAATGCTATCCGGGAAGTACTCCCCATTCGATATTTCGCAGCTAGAAGGGCTGAGAGTCAATGGAATTGAATCGGGCGACGACTGGATCGATACGATTCTGTCGAAACAGAAAGATCATATGGTTCACTTGAAAAACGCCTTTTTCCATGAAATTTGGGGTGCGTTTTTTTTGATGTTATTTTCTCTCTCGAAAGACAATTGACCACCGTTTTTCTTCTTCGACAGACCATGTAGCTCCTGATGTCCCTTTCCGTCGCATTGCACAACTACAAGGACTTCTACACCTCAAAGTCGAACCAACTGAAGCTTGGACGAATTGGCTCAAAATTTTGCCCATTCAGAAAACGCTTTTGGATCAGACTGAGGACGCATATCGGCCATGGCGGCCCCAACAAGAACTTCTACACCAAATTTTCAAGTTGGGCCCGAAGAGCCATGACGAGGATGCGGCAGACAGAGAGCACATAATCCAAGAACGGGAGGAAGACCAGAGGATGCAAGATTAGGAGAAGAAGCGTGAGAAGGCAGAAGGTCAGTACCCGAAACCCAATCACATCACAGCTTCATCAATTAATACAGGGTTTTCCGTTGAGTTCAATCGGTGTTGTGTGCGAATCGGACTTTGGGGATGTCAGAAGCGAATACATACATAGTGTATTCTATGTGTATTTTGATGCATTTCTCATCTTTCAATGTTCGTGACGTATCATGCAGCCCATTATGGAGACTTTTTGATCATTCATGCTGCTTCCATTGTAAATTTAATTTCTCCCTGGGAGGTAGTTGTGAGAGTCAATGGCCAGTCCACCTAGGATAATGCTTCTCTGTTATCTAAGGATCATTTGGAGGACAACAAGAATACTGTCGTTTATATTTTCAATGAGGGGTTTATGATATCACCAGTCTGCGAGGAGAAGAAGAATATGTTCAAGAACGAATTGAGATCCAGAATGGGGAGGCAGATCATTACCCGCGAGGATGAGTTTCCAGCCTGATTTTGACACACATACTTAGAAAAGAATTGAGCGGTATAGGGTACCAAGGGGCAGTTCAGCCTGTGGAGTCATCGAGTCGACGAGTCAGGCCAAAGAAATTCTAAGCACGCTCATTAACTTGTATGCCCTTGCTTAAATATTCTCACTCCTCTCTATGTAATGCATTTATTTGATCATATTCCGATGCACTGTTCAATTTCGCTCCCTTTATTGTTTTGAGTAGCGTGGAGACCCACCATTGCCCGAAAGTCGCAGGGCTGTTGAGTTTTTTTGCAACTCTCGACTTACCTTCGCGGCATCTGAGTGATTGACGCAAGACCACACTTATCAGCACTTCCATTATGGGATACAACCTCGTACATTCCAAACCGTTACCTCTAGATCAGATCCACGACCAGTCCCCGGCATTTATCAAGGAGAAACTGGTGGATTGGCGTACCAAAAGCAGACCATTCGATCCATCTTCAGAGTTCAAGGAAGATTTTGACACCGTTTTTGCTGCAATTACGAAAGATCCCACACTTAGGGAAGCAGATTCCCTGCATCCTCCTTTATGCCGTCTCTGTATGGATAGGCGAGAGGACCCCTAGTTCTTGAAATTCCTTCAGGCATCTCTACCTTCAAACTACCGCATTTCTTTTGCCAGCTCCACTTCTTCCAGCAATGGAAGCATTGAGGCGCTGGCAATCATCACTCCTACAAGCCAATCTATTTGGGATACAAGTTCGCGCTCAACTCCATCCACTTTTCTGTTCAAAGGTTCGGATGGAGGACTTTGGGACCTTCTGAGCCGGAGAGGAGACGCGTTCATTTTGTCCAAAATTGGGGTTTCTCGCACTGCACTAGCTCTCTGTGCTATGGATGTTTTTCAATGGGTCTGTCCTTGCGCGAGCATGACTCAAGTGTCTACGCTTACATCACATATTTGAACAGGGCGCTGACTACGCGGATAGCGCGAAAAACAAGAAGAAATGCGTTCGAATTCTTCATAAACTATCCAAGATGCATCAGTCCGTTCCTCCGTCACTTCGTCTCCCTCAAATCACTGTCGACCTAACAGCGCGGATCGGGGGAGGTGGATTTTCAGTGAGTTGCTGATACTAATTTCTTTTTATGATGGTAAAACTCATTTTAGGATGTTTACCGGGGCTCGTTGAGAGGCAGGGATGTCAGTGTAAAAGTCCTTCGCTTATTTATGGAAGAAGGTGCCAGACAGCGAATTATCAAGGTAGTGTATCCCGCCCCAACGTCGTCCGCCTCTAAGTGGATCACACATAGGACTTTTGCCGTGAAACGCTCGTTTGGAGGCAGCTTAACCATTCGAACATTTTGTCGTTTTGCGGATTCAACGACGAATTATTTGCGCCAAGCTTTTGTTTGGTATCGCCATTGCTATCGAATGGAAATGTGATAAGCTACCTGGTCAAGAATCCAGAAAGAGAGAAAACACCAATTGTGCAAGACCCCTTACCCATTTTGGTAACATCTAACTAAAGTCTCTTTAGTTGGTGGACGTTGCGAGTGGGATGCACTATCTCCACAGCATTACACCTGCTGTCGTCCATGGCGATCTCCGTGGTGTGAGCGTTGCCCAAAAAATTTCGGAGTATTTACTGACCAGCCCAGGCCAATATCCTCGTGAAGGACAATTTAGAATGTTGTCTTGCCGACTTCGGCCTTTCTATTGTCACTGAAAGTTACACGCAAGAAACAACATCACGGAATACTTTAGCTGGATCTACTCAGTGGATGGCACCTGAACTGTTCGATACGCAGTTTCCCCTACCAAACCCTGATCCCCGAAAGCGTGACATTTATGCATTCGCTTGTACTATTCTTGAGGTCCGTATTCTCTTTCCATATATTCAGCAACTTATGACTTCGTTGAAGGTCTATACTCAAAAGCGTCCATTCCCGAATCACCCAAATGATGCCGCTGTTTGCTTCGATGTGGCTCAAGGTCGACGGCCCATTCGCCCTAGTCAAGGCGACTTTCACGATGACCTGTGGGACATAGTTCAAATGTGCTGGGATCAAAATCCCACATCACGCCCAGAAAGTTCTTTCGTCCTAGACAGCCTTACGAATCTTGCGCCTTTTCCACCATCGCTAGCCAATACAGGAAAAAAACCATCAAGCTCAACTAAGGTGTGTTAGATTCCTTTTTTCACTTTATGCGCAGGAACTTGAGTTCCGAATATTCAGAAGTCCATTCCGCCTTCAAAGTCAAAGAAACGGAAAGAGCCTTCCAAATCAAATACTCAGAAAGCCCCTGCTACTCCAAAAAGCCCGAGAGCGCCTGTCTTGATGAAAAAAGCAGCCTTAATTTAATGCATGCTAGCAATTATTTAGAAATTTTAGGTAGTAGCGACAATTCATTTCTTATATTTACACCACACTGGAAACCACAACATACAGATCATCCGGGTCTAGAACCTCCCCCTTTAAGAGGTTAGCCAACAATTCTCATCTTTCCACCTGGTTATTCCTAACGTCAGCACAAAGGGTAACACATGCCAAACCAGGTGAACTGTTGAAAGGCAGGCCAGCGAAGATCCCCCACATGGTTCTTTCTCTTCCTTCCAAGGCGTTGAAGATGGAAAAACTCAGAATGTGCAACGAATTATACAAATTTCTTTATTAGTGGTCAGGTTCAAAAGGTGAGGAAGGGATGCTAGGCTCATACTGCCAACTTCTAACCCGATCCCATTCCAGATATGCATTCTCTCGTAAGAATTTCCACTGTTCTTCAATATTCCATTGAGAGCTAGGCCATTCATCGGCTGCTTGACTTCTCATCGCTAGCAAACTCTCCTGCAGGGAGCTGAACAGGATGCAAATTTCATCGTCTTTCGGGCGGATAAACTGAAAGTCCAGGGACATTCTCTTCTTCCTGTAAGGTGCATGTGAGATATCCAGTAATTTGATAATTAATCCAAAAGAAACACTGACCCTTGCCATTTGGTGTCATTCATTCGGGACAACATACCCAGTGTTTGATGTCTCTGTAAGTTCACCCTGTCCAGCTTTCGTAGTGAAGTAGAAGGCAAAAACATATCTCCTTCGACGCGTTGCACTTTGTGTCCAACTCCGCCGACCTTTTCAATATGCTTTTCCTTCCTTGGATCCCTATGTATATCTGATGAGTGCTGTTTCTTGTTACTCTCTCTGGGCGACTCCTTGCGGCGAGGTACGAACAGCGGCTTGCCCCCAATTACTCGCGACAACGAGTAAGGGATGGCACTTTGAGACGATGCCACTTGCCCAAAACGCAACGAGGCAGCTCTTTTTTTACTAGGAACGATTGTCATGTCGACTCCGCTAGTCCCTCCTTTTGCATGAGAGGGAGATAAATCCGGAAAAAGTGGCTGATTTCGCTTCAGGGCCGAGTCAGCCGACCGTGAAATTTCAAGCAAAGAGGCTTTTTCTGACTGGATCAGAGAGCCTGTGAGAGGTATAGGCCTGGCCTGTGTCTTTGACTTAGGCAGACGCTTCTACATATTTTAGGGTCACGTCAGTATCATAAATCACCATGGTGAAAGACTTGTGCCAACCTTATCAGACTTCCCGTCGTTTCTCAGCGTCCTGGGAGAATACTCAGCAGACGAAGTGGGCAATGACGCGAATTCCATCATGTCATTCAGTATGACAGCACTTCCTGGCCTGTTGCAAGGATTCTGGTCCCAACATCTTTCGACGAGGGCCCAAAGTCCATCGTGAAAATCAGTCTGAAATGGTCGATCTGGCCTGCGGCCATGGATAACATCTATGCAAACTGCTGCATCGTTGTGGTGATTCGGGAATGGGCGTTTTTGTGTATAAACCTGGAGTTGAGTTAGAATCAGCTACACGCAGGGACAGAGCGTAAACCTCGACAATGGTGCATGCAAATGCGTAAATGTCACGTTTCCGAGGATCGGGGTTCGGAAGTGGAAATCTGGTGTCAAATAGCTCAGGTGCCATCCATTGGGTGGACCCAGCTAAAACATTTCGGGATGTAGTTTCTTGTTTATAGCTTTCGGCGACGACAGACAGGCCAAAATCAGCGAGGCAGCATTCCAAGTTATCTTTGACGAGGACATTAGCCTAAGACTAGTTAGTCAATGGCCTTACCAACCAAAAACGTATTCTCACACCGCGTATGTCACCATGGACAACAGCAGGCTTCAAACTGTGCAAATAGTGCATTCCACTTGCAATATTGGTGAGCTAGTGTATTCCTGTTGAGTCCTTGCTTATACGCAGAAGAGCCTCACCCACGATTGATGATTTGTCCATTTCTGGATTTCTCCCCAAGTAGCTCATCACATTCCCATTGGACAATAAAGGCGACACGAGGCAAAAGCTTGGTGCAAACAATTCATCATTGAATCCCCAGAAGGACAAAATGTTGGGATGGCTGAGCTGCCTCCAGACCAGGGTCTCGCGACAAAAATCCTATATAACAAAATAAATGAGCCAGATATATTTTCGATTAAGGAATGCAATCTACTCACTTTGATGATACGCTTTCTAGCGCCTTCTTCCATAAACAAGCGAAGAACCTTTACGCTGACGTCAATCCCTTTTAGTGTACCACGATAAACATCCTTCTGTTTTTGAAAAAGGGTATAGTGAGAAGGCATAAGCGAGCTTACTGAAAATCCTCCTCCTCCAATACGATTCTTTCCGTCTACAATAATGTGAGGGAGGCGAAGCGAAGGCGGAACAGAACGGTGCATCTTTGACAATCTGTGAAGAAGCCGGATGCATTTCTTACGGTGGGCTATATCTTTTGCGTAGTCTGCACCCTAACAAAATATTAAAAAGATGGCTTAGCCGAAGGCTTCGGGAACGAGGGACGAACCCATTGAAATACATCCATAGCACACAGCGCTAAAGAAGTACTTGATGATCCAATGCGAGATAAAATATATCGGTCATCTCTCCTGTTTAATAGATCCCAAAGATTCCCGTCCAAGCCTTTGAATAGGAAAGTTGAGGAAGTTGTTGAGCCTGAGGTTGTGTCCCAAATGGTTTGGCCAGTGGGAGTGATCACTGCCAAAGCCACGATGCTTTCCGAACCATTGTCAGAGGGCCGCGAACTTGCAACTGAGATCCTGCTATGAGATGGCAGGGATGTTCGAAGGAAGTTCAGGAACAACGGATCTTCCCGCCTCGCCAGGCAGAGTCGGCATAGTGGCTCGTACAGGGAAATAAACCCTGTAAGAACCAGTGTAGCATCTTTTTGGAGAACAGCAAATATCATGTTCAGATCTTCCATGAACTGCGGCGAAAGTTCAAACGGTTCGCATTTAGCGCGCCATTTCAAGAGGTTTTGTTTTATAAGAGCGGGGTACCTGTCGTGGCCCTGGTCTAATTGTGGAAGCTCATGGTGTAGATAATGACCTATGATTGAGGGATTTACGAGTACTGTATTTCCTAGCTTTCCCCAAGTCGCAATGGAAGTATATGAAAAGGAGTGAAGGAGACATGCGCTTCCCCCGCAAGGCATAGCCTCGTCGGGAAGTTCGGGACCGTTTCATTTGGGATAATTGATGAACAGCCTCAGGAAGCTAAGATGGAGAATCTTAATCTTCCCGGAGAACTGTATGTCATGAAAATGTTCACAAATATTCAGGTTTTTCACTTAGATGTGAGGAAGAAAGTGCACTTCGAGTACATATTGGAGCTCCTTGAAGTCGTTGAGAGGGAAGGTGGCGGGGGAGGCAATTAAGCAACCAGGTGTTGTCCTGACGTAATGTATAGGATCACGGAATGCATGATGCAGAGAGGGCCAAATAAATGTTTGACGGAAGAGTTGGCTTCAGAATTTAATGGAATTGGAATTGAATGTTTTGTTGGGAGGGCGAAGGCAGGCGAGATATTGACCTAAGCCAAACCAATAGTGATGGTGGTCAGGAGCAAGCCGGAGCAGCGCGCTTCGTGAAGCACTTCTTGTCTCCTTACTCTCATGGCCTAATCACATACCCCAGCAATCGAGACGTTATGGACGCTGTAGAAAAAGCCAACACTGATAAACAAAACCGCTGGTTGGTTTTCTTTCCACACCTCCGTTGTATTCTTCCATGAGCGTTCCACAGGGCAAAAGAACGCAAGGTTGGAGAAGGAACTTATGCCGTCGTCTACCAAGGTGCATTTATCTTTTACATTTCACTCTGCTTATTCAAACCACTTTTATATTGTTTGGTCGATCAGGCAAGGACACGACAACTGGCAAGAAGATCGCCATCAAGAAAATCAAGGTCGGGCAATTCAAAGACGGACTCGATATGTCAGCTATTCGAGAGGTCAAATTTTTGAGGGAATTGCATCACCAGAATGTCATTGAGGTATGTAGCTCCTCACCATCCTGCTCTTTTTATGCCGAAGACTGAACGACGCGCCAACAGCTTCTGGACGTTTATTCCTCAAAAACGAATCTGAACCTCGTTCTCGAATTCTTGGACTCCGACCTCGAAATGATTATCAAAGACCGGAATTGTGTTTTCCTCCCTTCGGATATCAAAAGTTGGATGGGAATGACTTTCCGTGGATTGGAGTTCTGCCACCGCAACTTTGTTTTACATCGCGTGAGTCACGCTATTATAATCTAGAGAATAGGTTAGAATTCTGACAATGGGAAAACAGGACTTGAAACCGAACAATTTGTTGATTTCGAGTACTGGTGAACTCAAACTAGCCGATTTTGGCTTGGCTAGGGATTTCCAAGATCCTGGCTTTCGAATGACACATCAGGTTATTACTAGGTAACTATTCAATTTTCCTTCCTGGCCATGTCCGCTGCATTCCTGCTGACATTAACTTTTCCGTAGGTGGTACAGACCCCCTGAACTTCTCCTTGGGGCCCGACATTATGGTTCAGCAGTTGACATCTGGTCTGTGGGCTGTATTTTCGCGGAGCTCATGTTGAGGACACCTTATCTTGCTGGAGAAAGCGATATGGATCAAATTAGAACGATTTTTCGAGCTTTGGGAACACCAACAGAAGCTGAATGGCCTGTGAGTCCTCAGCCGATTCTCTAGCATTTGGGTATTAATTGGTCTAACATGACAGGGTTACACGAAGTTACCCAACCACATTGTTGTTGAATCCTTCCCAAAACCTCAATTGAGAGATTTGTTTACTGCTGCCAGTGCAGATGCATTGAATTTACTGGGGAAGACTTTAACCTATGAACCCAGGAAGAGGATTTCTGCTAAAGAGGTTTGTCTTGCCCATGACTTTCATCCCAGCACAGTATGACTGATTTTAAAAATATTGAAGGCACTTTATCATTCCTATTTCACATCTCTGCCAAATCCAACACACCCATCGAAACTTCCAAAACTGAAGCCCCAGCATCACTATTTCGGAGATGAAGAAGGGGGTGAGGGTGGAGGTGGGAAAGGGAGGAGGGGGAGAAAGAGGAAGATGACACTTGGCGGAGGAGAGGAGGGAGGGAGGAAGGTTCAAGCCCGGAAGTTGGATTTTGAAAATGCGGGATCTAGGGGTAGCGTATGACGCGGTTTGCAGGTTGCGGGTTTAAGTGGTTCGTACTTCTCTATTTTTTCACGAAGGTTCCTCGGTGGCTCAATCAATTTTTTTTAGGCTTTTAGTCGCTAAGCCACCATCTTTTCCTTCAACTCTCGTGATATTTTCCGGAGGCTACCGGCTTCAGCTTTCGTATCTTTGGACGATATGTGATACATGCAGGCTCCGAATGACCGAGTATTCAACACTTTCCCCACGATTTCCCCCAATCTGGCAGCGCGTGTGCGATGGTGGCTTGATTGTCAGCTCAGCTGGCCCACATTTCCACTCAAGCGAAGACCAAAGCTCCAGAAATTCCCCCGTGTTGACGGTTGAGTGTGTTCGAACTGCAGTTATTTCATATTTGTGCTGTACTTAGTACACGTATCGGTGAAAGCTAGATTTCTATCAATGGTCTTTCTTTCTTTTCGAAAAATTTTGGTGCTGTCTGAACCGCTCCTCTGACTCGGTCAGCCTACCCACTTTGCAATGTGGGCAGGATGAACCAACTTCGTCTCTGCCAGTGGACTACACCCCTTGGCGACACCATCGTGGTCGTAGATTTAGGTGTGGGGATAGCCATTTTAGACGTCAGTGGCATCCACAGTATCGTAAAAATGAGCATGTTGCTTTGGAGAGAAGCATGATAGTAAGTGCAAACAAAGACGTCACTGGGTCAGGTGCAAGGTCATCGGCTCCTGGGCGCCTTCTTAGGACGAGGTGCCACGCAGAGCAAGACAAGCCGAAGCTTAACAGTCTCGAACCGTGAAAGGACCAATCTAGTGGTTCATCAGTAACACGCCATTACAATGAATAGGATCGGACCTTGGCTTGGTCGACATCAGCGTATCCGGAGGTGCCATCGACGATAACGGCTATAAAATATTGAGAACAAATCTGCTATCGAGGGGAAAAATCCAAATCCTCACAGATGTCGACATTGACGATGGAAGAGCCACCGCAAGCACTCCAGATACCAGAATTCGTATTGAAAGTGTTGGTCAGGTTGATATCCTTAGCTAGAGGGATGCAATTAATTTCTTAGGCCAAGGTAGTGAAGAGGCAGATTGTACCAACTGGCCCGTCGATTGTATCGGACGAGGACCTTTGATCCACAGATCCTTGGACTAAAGGTCGCGAAAGTGAACTCCTTGTTGGAAAGTGGGAGGAACTCAATGGCTTACAATAGTAGAGGCTGCTATGAGTGACCGTAGTGCCACTTGAAGCACGTACGTAGCCGTCGTAAGTAGCGGCGGGAACAGTGAATTGCTTGCCCGCAGGAACCGTGACAGTAATGGTTGCCTGGCAATTTTTGCGGAAACCAGAGGTAGAGGCCGTGGTAGGCTCGAAGCTTTTGAATGACGCCTGAAGTGAGCCTCCACCATCTGAGGATCATTTCAGCTCCGGTTGATGTTGCATGAAGAAGTAAACAAACCAGAGAGAGAAGTGGAAACGGTCCCAGGGGCGCATCCCGATCCATTCACGCCATAACTGGTACTAAGGGCGGGAAATCATACACATAAATAATTAAATAATAATAATGAAAAGTTACATTTGTGCCACGCTGGCATTAGAATCCCGCTTGTTCGCAGATCCTGACACTGAGACCAGCGAAAGGGCAGCGAGGGCTAGAATGGGCAGAGAGAACATTGGTGGAGAAGTTTGAGCGTTCGTTCCACTGGAGAGACAGGACAGCTCATCCTGTCTCTCCTGCCTCCCGGTTATATAATTGAGACAAGGCTATTGTGGGGACTGCAGGCAAGAAATGAGGTAGCTTCCACAGTTTTCTGTGCAGCGCTCTTGCCGCGGCTCCGATGTGTGCCCGAGGATACTCGAACACGGATAAAGAACGATGACAAACACCTGCGATCTCGAGCGCAAGAACCAGAGAAGCAATGTCACTCGGTTACCGTGCGTGGAGGTTCAGACGAGAGCCTCACCCGACAGGCGCTTAGTGCGACCTTCCTGCTTTCGACGGTCATGTCGAGAGTCGTGTATAATCCATGCTTCTTCTTTCCTGTCCTGCTTGCGAGCCGGCGATCTCTGCTCTATGGATGATTGAATGCAATTTCCGAGATTCACTCTGCCAAGCTTCTCCCGACGACTAATCTCCGTCCACTTGATTCCTTCCTCGGACCGCCACTTTTCCAGGATCTTCCGCATCTTGACAACGCGGCTCGGCATCTGCTGACCCTGAGGCGGCTGGACGTGGCCTTCCGTATCATTTTCTCGGTCACACGTCACAAAGACGAAAAAAGAGGTGTCTCTTCGATTCATCTAAAAGCATTTGTTGACTGTGGAGCGTTCTGAAAGGATATATAGGTGAGTTTGGGCTCGGTTGCATGGGATCTTAATATTGGACTAAAAACTCCAACTTCTTAGTCTCTTTACTGCGATTTCTTCTCTCGTTCGCAGGTACGCGGTGGACGCTGGATAAATGTCGAAAGTCTCCTCTCCTCGTGCTTCGATTTCAGGCGCCACAATCAGCTTGGTATGCTTCAATTAACTTCAGTTTATTACAAGGATCCCCGTCTTTACCGCTTCGTTCCCCGAGAAGCTGCCCTCTTTCATCCTTCAGGACGCTTTCCGCACCAATTGTTCGCTCGTTTTTACAATTTAAGTCACATTGTCATGCGGCCCCCGATGGAGCGATCACATTCAACACGACCTAGGCCTCAACGAAATTCAGGAACTCAAGGATGAGCCGGAACGATTGAGTCGCAATCGCAGAGGAATGTATCTCCCATGACACATCCGCAATATGGTTGCTACGGTTTAAAAGGATGCCCTTTGTACCGAAGATTCCTTCAACCACTTCTGGTTCTCTCCGAACGAAGCTCCTCTCACGATGTTCAAGCTCTTTGCTCTGCTTTTTGCCTCTCTCGTTGTGGCTAATCCTGTCGCCATACGGGATGTTGTAGAATCCTTTCCAGCAGTTACGAGGACCGTTGTCCTCCCCGCTCCCGGAGCGACGACCACGGCGACACCTCCAGCTCAATTCAATATGTACGCTCTATTCACGTGTTATTTCCAACAGAGTTGAATCCTCGGCGTAGTACCTCCGTAGATATGAATGGGACCGGTTGTCCTCCAGGTAGCGGGAAAGTGTTCCTCAATGGCATGTATTTTATATCTTTCAATCCACGTATTTCTAATCGGATGTTACAGCTGCACATACTGCGGTCACTGTCACGTTCAGGTGTGAAGACCGCCTCACATTCCCTATTGTATTCAACTAATGTGTGGCCCATTTAGTCAGTACGCCGCTTCCGCCGGCCCTGGCATTGCCACTTCGGAGAATAGGAAAAATTGCCAGCTTACTCTTAACGTCCAGTAGGTCCCAAATGATTGTAGATGCTTCCACGTCACCTCTAAACGCCGCATCTAGTGTTCCCTCAGGGTTCACTTTCGCAATTGTTGATGTTGATTATGTACGTCGTTACCACTCGTTTTTCGGTCTAGTGTGTGAATATTTCTTGTGTCTAGCGCGGCTATTACCAGCTCGATAAGGGTGTCAAGGGTTCTCACAGCGCTATCTACTATTGTATGACTATTGTTCCTCCGATGTTATCAGTTGTCTAACATCCTTGCTCCTATAGTCCAAGGCCAGGTCGTTCAAGGTAATGTATCATTTTATGCATACCACCTGTATACTGATTCTATTTCTCACACAAGGCGAATCTGGAACCACCATTAATGGTCCTGTCGACGGTGCTAATTATGTCTACCGTGATGAATTCAACTTAACTCCGACGTCAGTTCTATATCCCTGTATTCACGAAATATTCTGACTTGATGGGGATCATTCGCAGGGTGTACGCTCCTTGTGGACAAGACAGCATCCTCAACCTGAATTCTCAGGTCCGCGTAGATAACACAGGTAGGCTATTTCTTCGGTACTCATTCTGGCCTCCACTAATAATACGGGAACAGGAAATAAGAACGGCTTTGGGTACTTCGTCGATGATTCCGTCGATGCTTCTATCACCCAAACCTACAATTTCGCCTGGCTTACTTGCCCTTGAGTTCAAACTTATACCTACTAGTTCTCGGTTTTTGGACTTTGTCAGTTCCAAGTGGCAAGCGCGGAATTGATTAGTTGGTTTGGTGTTAGCGTTTTTCTTCTCTGGGTTATATGGCTGGAGAGTACTCCGATAGTTCTCTTTGGCCATATGGGTATTTTAATCGAAAATCACAATTCAATGCTTTCGGAAATGCACAATTTTTTTGTTCCTCGAGATCGCACCGAACTAAGACCTGAACTCCGTCCAGGAATTAAGAATACACTACGCCAAGAAGTTTCCACACTCCTAGCGGCAAGGGGAACATTAAAGGCACAAAGGCGCCACAGAGGGGACATGGGTTGACGGCCCACAATATTCATCTAGACATCCCTGAAATGACAGACGATACTTCACACACGATTGACGCCTTTCCAACTCTAGGTTCATGTTGCGGTAATTCACCACTTCCCCGTTTGATTTTGAAGGTAACACGAGACACAGAATTTCCGAGAAGTTGAAAATGCGGCAATCTCTGAGCAACATCCAGACTAGCGATTTAGCGATAAAATTCCTAGACTATAGCATCAAGTTGCCAAATCATGTCGACTTCAACAGTTTCCTTGGACCCTCACCTATGATCAAGCCCTTAATGCATGTCAGAGTTATATAATAGCCCGACAGATACGTTACGGAGACAAACTCGTGAATTGAATGTAGGGACGGTCACATCTGCCCGCTGCAAGATCGGCCGTTCAGCGGCTAGGTGGGCCTTCTGTATCATTATTGCCTCAGTCACACGCCACAAAAACGAAAGAAGAGATGCCTTTCTTCCCTTCATCGATGTAAAAGCATGGATTTGATCCGCTGGGAGTAGTGGTGGGCGTTTTGAAGGAATGCATAGGTCTGCCTGGCGTCGTGTGCATGCGATTTTAATATTGAGCTAGAGTCTATGAGTTCTTGTTTCAGCTTAACGCACGTGCTTTTCTCTACTATAGGTCTCCACTGAATGCTGGGTAAATGTAGAAACTCTCCTATATCATTTTATTTCAGTCTATTACTGGCATTCCGTTCTCGCCGCCTCGTTCCCCGAGAAGCTGCCCTCTTTCACCCTTCTGAGCCTGGTCCGGATGAACTTCTCGCTTTTATTTGCTCGAATTCACAATGACATGCGAAGGGATGACCACATCCAACAGGACCCAGGCCTTGTGGAACAGCAGCAAGGCACGGATGTGCCGGTAACAATGAATGTAGCTCTTATGACTTCTCAATAACAAAGGTGCCACGGCTTAAAAGGAGGCTCTTTCTACCGAGGATTTCTTCAAACACGTTTGGGTCTCTCCGAAGGAAGCTCCTCTCAAGATGTTCAAGCTTTTCGCTCTAGTCTTTGCTTCCCTCGCTGTAGCAAATCCCATTACCACCCGGGAGGTTACTTGGGCAAATCCAGCCATTACGAGAACTGTATCCCTCTCAGCCCAGCGTCCTAGAGCGACAACTCCGACGACGCCGCCTGCTCAATTCAATATGTAAGCTCTAATTACGTGTCTTCCAGAATCTAGCTGACGCTTCGGCGTAGAACCTCCGTTGATATGAATGGAACCGGTTGTCCTCCTGGCAGCGGGAAAGTGTTCCTCAATGGTATGTATCTCATGGCATTGAATATACATGTCACCCGAGCTTTCTGACAGCTGCGCATACTGCGGTGACCGTCACATTCAGGTTTGAATGCACCTTTAGACCCCTATTCACATCATTTAATGAATGGCTCATATAGCCAGTACGACGTTTCAGCAGGGCCTGGCATTCCTATCACGGAAAATAGGAAAAATTGTCAAGTTACTCTTAACACTCAGTAGGTTACAAATGATCGTAGATACTACGTTAACATTGCTAAATGCCTCATCTAGTGTCCCTTCGGGATTTACCTTCGCGATTATTGATGTAGATTATGTACGTCGCTACCACTCGCTTTACGGAATAATGTGTATGAACCTTTCTTTCTAGCGTGGCTATTACCAGCTCGATACGGGTGTCAAGGGCTCTCATAGTGCGATCTACTATTGTATGATCATCTTCCCTCCTATGCTGCCAGTAGTCTGACGCTCTTGCTTCAATAGTTCAAGGCCAGACCGTTCAGGGTGTGGCATTGTTTCCCACGTGAGGTCTGTACTACACTGACTCTGTTTCTCACACCAGGCGAATCTGGAACTACCATTAACGGACCCATCGATGGTGCTAACTTTGTATACCGTGATGAATTCAATTTATCTCCGACGTTCGTCTTCAATTCCCGGTAATCACGAAATGCTCTAATTACTTGGGACCGTCACAGGGTGTACGCTCCTTGTGGACAAGACAGTATCCTCAATTTGAATTCTGAGGTCCGTGTAGACAATACTGGTATGTCATGTTTTTGGACCATTCGAACATTGACTAACATGAGGGGAACAGGAAACACGAATGGCTTTGGGTACTTCGTCGATGATTCCGTCGATGCTTCTATCAACCAAACCTACAATTTCGCCTGGCTTACTTGCCCTTAAGTCCCCGTTGTTCGGACCGATACTGACGAGTTCTGAATCTTGAGATTTGTCAATTCCACGTGGCAAGCGAGGAATTCATCGGGTTGGTTTGATGTTTGCCTTTTCTTATTCTGGGTTACGTGGCTGGAAATTACTACTCTCTTTGGCCACACGGGTGTTTAATAAAAAAATACAATCACAAATGCAACGCTTTCACAATTGACCACTTGCTTCTTTTCTCAAGATTGACCCAATATTAAGACCTGGCCTCGATCTCTCTTTAAAAAAGTGAAGAACAATCTACATTTTGAAGTTGACATATTTGTCGTAGCAAGGGAGAGAAACGAGATTCGGTAAGCGATGTCGGAATTATGCTGTGGGTGTTTATCACATTCCAAGTTCACACTGATGAGACGCCAGGCAAGCTATGGAATGAAATGTCGTGAAATGGGAGGTAACCGCAGTCAGACCTGCGCCGTAGTGAAATTGGCCCTTCGGCGGTTAAGCCTGTGCTTCTCTATCATTGCCTCGGTCACAAACCACACGAAAGAACAGATGTCCTTCTTCACTTCGTCGATATAGAAGCAGCTTTAGAAGTTCCGTTGTTGTCCATTTTGAACGGGTCTACAATTGGTATGCCATGTTTCGCATGTAGGGTCTTTCATATTGAACTCATCTTTTTTCCAGCTTACTGGGCCTAGTCTTCCCAACCGCTTTTCGACTCCGATGCTAGAGACATGTCTGAATTCTCCATGTGAAATTATTTCAGTCTATTACTGCGATCTTGTTTTGCCGCCTCGTTCCCCGAGAAGCTCCCTTATTCCGTCCTCCTGTATTTTGTTCGGAAGAATTCCCTCGCTTGTATTTGCGTCAAGTCACATTGACATGCATGGGGTTGATCATATTCTACATGTTATAGCCCTTAGGTGGAACAGCGGCATGGTCGAATTGTGAAGCAAGGCCTGACCGCCCAGCTTTGTGGTTGTCATGGCTTAAAAGGAGGCTCTCTACTCCGAGGATTCCTTCGACCACATCCGGTTCTCTCCGAAGGAAGTTCCTCCCAATATGTTCAAGTTCTTTATTCTACTATTTACCTCCCTCGCTGTGGCCAATCCTATTACGAGGCGGGAGGCTACTGAAACAAATTCAGCTGTGACGACAACTACATCGCTCTCTGCCCAGCCTACTGCACCTGCTGAATTCAACATGTAAGTTTTCACTAACTATGACTTCCAAAGTCGAGCTGAATCTTCGGTATAGCACCTCTGTTGATATGAATGGGACAGGTTGTCCCTCCGGTACCGAGTGGTGGTTCCTCAATGGAATGTATATCATGGCCCTGAATCCACATATTTTTCATGTGATCTAACAGATGCACATACTGAGTTAACTGTCGCATTCAGGTTTGCAGGCATTGCGGGCCCCTAATTCCATGTTGCTAATGTACGCTTCATCCAGCCGATATGATGCGTCCGCAGGGCCTGGTATTCCTATCTCGGAGAACAGGAAGAGTTGCCAGCTCACCCTCAGCGTCCAGTGGGTCCGCAATGGTTGTCCATATTGCATTATCACTGTTAAACGCCTGATCTAGTGTTCCATCAGGATTCACTTTTGCTCTCGTTGATATTGATTATGTACGCTCTTCCTACTCACTTCCCGTTACAGAATCACACCTCTCTTGTTGTTAGCGAGGCTATTACCTTCTTGACCTTGGCGTCAAGGTTTATCGCAAAGCAATCTACTACTGTATGTCATTAATTTCTCTTGTGGTACCATCAATCTGAAATCCATACCTCGACAGTCCAGGGACAGGTCGCTCAGGGGTTCACCATTATTTTATGTGAGATGTATCTCGTACTGACTCCGTTTCTCACCCAAGGTGAATCTGGCGCTACTATTGAGGGTCCCGTCGATGGTGTTAACATCGCCTACCGTGATGAATTCAATTTAAGCCCGGCGTCGGTGCCCAACTACCACCTATCTTCTGATCTGACTTGGATCATTCACAGGGTATACGCTCCTTGTGGGCAAGACAGCATCCTCAACGTGAACTCTCAAGTCCGTGTAGACAACAGTGGTAAGCCAGGCTTTCGGTACCCTCTTCTCAGCTTACATTGGGAACAGGAATAAGAATGGATGGGGGTACTTCGCCGTCGATGCTGCTATAATTCACGCTACAGTTTCGCCTGGGTTACTTGCCCTTGAGGTTTCTATTTTCATCGAGTACCGGTTGTTTTGGGCTTTTGTCCTCCCCAAAGCAAGAAACAGATTGGTGGGCCGAGTACTACTTTTCATTTTTTTGGTATACAGAGGACTAGTGCTGTTTCTTTGGTCACACAGGTGTTTTAATTGAATTTAACTAAACGCATTTCGCAATTGACCCCAATATTTTTTTTGGTTTCTCGAGACCCCCAAAACCCTCTAGACCTAAACGACGCTCGATCCTGATAGGTGTCTTTACCCCTCCACATTAATGCTGCAGTCAGTTATCGCATGCCCATTTGGTCTTAAAGGTGGCAGAGACAAAAGATTTCGAGAAAATCAAGTGCTTCCAGACGAGTGTTCCACAGCAACAGAACTATATGGTGACACAAAAAAACCAATCATGTCAGCTGTTAGTAGTTTCTGCCATTGGTCGATGATTTCGTTCCCAATGATTGAAAGCACCGAATTATGGCTTATAGAGAGGCTATTGAGGAGAAGACTAGGAAGGACGGGCTGTTAAATCTGCCCGTAGTGAGATGGGCTCTAAGGCGGCTACATTTTGCCAACAACAATAAGGCTCGACCTCGATGATAACTTAAAAGACCGAAAAAGCATCTTCATTTTGAAGTTAATATATTTATCGTAGCAAGAGGGGGAAACGAGGCTCAGAAAGTGCAAAAAAAAGGATAAGCCATGCCGGTATTTTGCTGCGGCGGTTTAGCACATTCCCAGTTGACATAAGGCAAAGAATTCCAACGGGGAATCGAGTTCGGGATGCCTGAGTCCCTTCCAGGCAAGTGTTTTATGAGACAGATCTCATCCTTACCGGCCATGAATTCCTGTCAGCTTCCGCAATGTGTCCCCATTGCACATGATTCGCCCACAATTAACATCAGAATCAGCTAATGGGCTGACAAATCAGGCCATGGAATCAAAAGTCGCGAAGAAGTAACGGCGGCCAGATCTACCCGTATCGAAAATGACCCTTCGGCTGTTACACTTGTGCTTCGATGTCATCGCCTCGGTCACACGCCACATCGAAAGAAGAGACGTCCTTTTCCGCTTCGTCGATGTAAAAGCAGCTTTTAGATCTTCCTCTGGAAGGCACTTTGAGGCATCTAGGTATGCCATGTTTCGTTCCATGCGACCTTAAAATTGAACTACAGTCACTCAGTCATGTGCGAGTCCACGGGGAGTTCATTTTCTTCAGCGCTGGGTAACCCTAATGGTGGAGAAATGCTAAAAACTCTCCCAATATGAATTCATTTCAGTCTATTGCTAGTATCCCTCTTTTCTTACCGCCTGCTTCCCCGAGAAGCTGCCCGCTTTCACCCTTAGTACATTGTCCGGACAAATCTTTCGCGTACAGTTGTGTTAAATCACAGTGACATGCAAGGGGGTGACCATATCCAGCAGGACTTAGACCTGTGGCCTATGGGACGGCGGAAAGCCAAAATTGTGCCGGAAGGGACTGAATGCCTCTCATTACTGGTCCGCAACTTGGTTGCCAAGGCTTAAAAGGAGGCGCGTTTATACCGAAGTTTTCTTCGACCACGTCCGGCTCTCTCCGAAGAAGGATCCTCTCAAAATGTTCAAGCTCATTGCTTTACTTTCTGCATCTCTGGCTGTGGCAAATTCTGCCATGATGCGGGAGGTTACAGAGACAAATCCAGCGGTAACGAGAACTGCATCATTCTCTGGCCAGACTACTGCTCCTGCTGAATTCAATATGTAAACTTTAATTCTATATAAGTTCCATGGTCGAACTGAATCTCCGGTATAGTACTTCCGTGATATGAATGGGACGGGTTGCCCTCCCGGTAGCGCGCAAGCTTTCCTCGATGGAATGTAGATCACTGGTTTGAATCACCGTTCTTGCTCATGTGTTTCTAACAGATGCACATACTGCGGTCACCGTCGTATTCAGGTTTGAAGACATATTCGTATCCCCAATCCCAAGCATCTAATGTATGGCTCGTGTAGCCCAATACGCCGTGTCTGCAGGGCCCGGCGTTCCTATCTCGGAGAATAGGAAAAATTGTCAACTGACTCTTAGCGTCCAGTAGGTCCCAAATGATCGTAGATACTGCGTTAAAATTTCTAAATGCCTCATCTAGTGTTCCTTCTGGGTTCACCTTTGCCATTATTGATGTTGGCTATGTATGTCATTCCCACCCGCGTGCGCATATATTACCAATCCTCTCTTGTTCTTGCTAGCACGGTTATTACCAGCTCGACACCGGCGTGAAGGGTTATCATAGCGCCATCTACTACTGTATGATCATTATTTCTCGTGTGTTACCAGTAGCAAACTTTCTTCCTCAATAGTCCAGGGCCAGTTGCTCAAGTTCTTCATTGTTCTATCTCTGAGACCTGTTCTATGGTGACCCGGTTTTCACCCCAGGCGAATCTAGAAGTACCATTAATGGTCCGTCGATGGGGGGACATACTTACCGTGATGAATCAATTCACTCTACGTCAGTTGATTTCCTATGATATTCTAATTTTGATTGAATCATCTACAGTGTACGCTCCTTGTGGACAAGACAGTATCCTCAATCTGAATTCTCAGGTCCGTGTAGACAACAGTGGTGAGCCAGGTTTTGATGCCTATTCCACGATTCACTCACATGTGAACCAGGCAAACAGACATGGCTTTGGGTACTTCGGCGTCGATGCTGCTATGGCTCACACTACAATTTCGCCTGGGTCCCTTGCTATTGACCGACCGCTGTCCAAATTTATTGCAAGTAGTTCTGAAGTTTGGTCAGTTGCAATGCAAGGCACCAATTAGTGGCTTTGTGCTAGCATTTTCTTTTCTTTTTTGATATAAAATGCTACTATAGTTCTCTTTGGTTTGGCGGATGTCTTCATTGAACATAATACTGGAATTATTCCGCGATTGAACAAGTCTTTCACTTCTCCAGGCCACAAGGCTTCAAGACCTGAACGATGCTTCACCCATAACTGATGCTATTTCCAACTTCTTGTCAATGCTGTGGTCATTTTTTGCGTTACGGTTTGACACTAAAGTTTACACGAGGCAAAGAATTCTGAGCGGTCAAACGTTGGCGTCACAAAGTCACCCTCCAGGAGAGTGTTTCACAATAACAAATCAACTTCACAGTAGAAATCAACCGATCATGTCAGCTTTCAGCAGTTTCCGCCGCATCGCCTATAATTTTGCCCCCAGTGCGTTACAGAGGAGAATTATGGCTTATAGAGAGGCTATTGAAGCGACCAGAAGTGATCCTGGAAGCAAGGGCAGTCAGAGCTTCCCGTAGTGAGATAGGCCCTTAGGCGGCTAGATCTGCCCTTCCGTATCATTGCCTCGGTCACACGCCACAACGAAGGAAGTGATGTCTTTCTTCGTTTGTTCATGGACATCTTCGGGGCATTTTGAATGAATATGTAGCTCTGCTGTATTTCCCTTGCATAAGATCCTAATGTTGAGCAAGAGTCCCGGTGTTGGCTGGTTTAATTCATACACTTCTTTTCCTCAAAAGTAGGTCCGCAGGCGAAGCTGGATAAATGTCGAGACTCCTCCATATCATTTTACTTCAGTCTATTACTGGGATCCCGTCTTCGCCGCCTCGTTCCCCGAGAAGCTGCCCTCTTTCATCCTTCAGTGCGTTGTCCGGGTAGATTTTTCGCTTGTATTTGCTTGAAGTCACAATGGCATGCAATAGGATGTCCACATTCAACATGACCTAGACCTTATGGGATACCGCCAAGGCGAAAATGTACCGGAAGGATTGAATGTTTCCCTCATAACTGGTTGCCATGGCTTAAAAGGAGGCTCTTTATACCGAAGATTTCTTCAACCACAATAGGTTCTCTTGAAACGAAGCTACTCTCGAGATGTTGAACCTCCTTCCTCTACTTTTTGCCTCCTTCGCTGTAGGGAATCCTGTTACCACTCGGGAAGTTACAGAAACAAATCCAGCTGTTACGAGAACTGTTTCGTTCCCCGCTCCTCCAGCGGCGCCTACTGCGACGCCGCCGGCTCAATTTAATATGTAAGCCTCGGTTAACTTTAATTCCAGTTTTCAAGAACAATTTTCGGCATAGTACCTCCGTCGATATGAACGGAACCGGATGTCCTCCTGGATCTGGGAAGGTGTCCTCAATGGTACAGACTTTGCAGATCGCAGTAGAATAGCTCTCATGGTATTTCATAGCTGCGCATACCATAGCAACGATTAGCTTTAGGTTCGAAAACAGCTCTAAGCTCATAATCCCAGATATCTAATATAAGCCTCCCTCAGCCAGTACGAAGCATCGGCGGGTCCTGGAATTCCTATCTCGATGAATAGGAAAAACTGTCAGGTTACCCTTGGTGTCCAGTAGGTCCTGCATAATGTTCCAAATATCTAGTGTACTCATAAATGCTGCGCCCAGTGTCCCTTCGGGATTCACCTTCACAATCGTTGACGTCGACTATGTTGGTTGTTCTCATTCGCTTTCAGGGAAAGTGTCTCAGCACATCTTCTTGTTATTAGCGTGGCTATTACAAGCTCGACAAGGGCGTCAAGGGTTCTCACAGCGCTATCTACTACTGTAAGACGATACTACTTCCCCTATTTCAGGCTACTAACACTATTACATTATAGTCCAGGGACAGGTCGTTCAAGGTATGTGATCATTATACGGAGTAAAACCTAGCTTATTCGAGCTCATGTAAGGCGAATCTGGAACCACCATTAACGGTCCCGTCGCTGGCGCTAATTATGTCTACCGCGATGAATTCAATTTAACTCCAACGTCTGTTCTTGTTCCTTTGAGTCGTCAAAGTATGCTAATTTCTTTGATCAATCACAGTGTGTACAGTCCGTGTGGAGAAGACAGCATCCTCAATTTGAATTCTCAGGTCATTGTTGACAACAGTGGTAGGCTTTATTCTTAGTCCCCATCCTCACATTCTTTGACATTGTGTGGAATAGGAAATTCGACTGGCTTTGGTTACTTCAACGATGATTCCGTTGATGCCACGATCACTCAATCGCTCAATTTCGCCTGGCTCACATGCCCTTGAGCGGCCACTGTTCGAATGCGCACATACATGGTCTCGATTTTGGACTTTTCTGTTGGGAATACGTGGTTTGTTTTATTCTTTTGCTCTGACTGTTCTTTGTCTTCTGGGCTAGGTGGCTGGAAAGTACTATTATGGTCATATTCGGTCCCGCGGGGATTTTAAAATTACTATGCAATCTTTGCACAATGGAGAAATCGTTTTATTTCTAGATTGCACAAGCTTCTAGGCTTGAAGGTCAACTCTGGCCGTGTTAGCAAGCACCACATGAGTGCTCGCGACCTGATGTTGTCACATGGGTTGATTTCAACAGAATACGAGCGACACGAAGGGCCAGGGCCCTCTTTTCGATAGATATAACCTCAGCCACCGCCATCAAATCGTTCTCGGGTGACCTTTCTTCCTTCGCAAATAAATCTCCGATAAAACTGGAAACGTAGAGATCATCTGGCGTGTGACAGACGGGTTTGTACTTGTCTGTCTGTCCAGTATTCTGAGCATCTTCTAAGTGATACGAAATACCCTTGCTCTTACCGAGAATTGACAAGCTGTTAAGAGAAACCGAAAGCGACTCCGTGCAATTCTTACTCGGCCTGCGAGGATTCACCTCTTCTATTCTATTGGGAATGGGTAATTCACGAATACAAGCTACCATCCTCGAACTTCGTTCTGAGAGGCATGGCCCCCCACTCTTGGCCACCCTTCTTGTGGCATGGATAGCTGTCGCAAAGAGTCGACTCTTGACAGATCAGGGCAGAACACATGCAGATAATATCGACCAAGCGCGCGAAGATATCGAACGGATATTTTCCATTGTATTAGGTTACACAGGAAAAACAACCGGCGCGATGTGAATTTAAGCAAAAAGACAAATTGAAACATCTCAACCTCTTTACCCCAAAATCCAACTTCAAATTCTATGAGTTGCTTATGTTCCGGGCGATTTCCGGCGTCTAGAACTTAATACACGATGAATATCAACACATTGTACACAGCTCTAAATGGATACAGCTTCGGTCCGGATGCGAAGCCTTTTCAGAAGATGATCGGCAAAAGGCGCGGAAGTTAACTCGGTCCACACTTCTCTTCGTGCACTGCCATCTTCAAGTCCATGAGCGGCAAGTAGAAGCGGAAAATCTCTGGGTTGTTCTATCCTCCCACCCGTTTGCCTCTTATGGTCATGAGCATATTTCTTCGCTCCCCCCTCCTCCGGTCATTATCTCAGTGATGCCACAAAGCCTTAGTTCAGTCATCGTTAGTTACGTTAAACTTTTCTGCGCGTCAATTTGAGCTATTTGGCGCCTGCTCTTCGTTTTCACTGCCACAACAGTTAATCTCATGGCCAGTTGTGCGATGCAAATTTGGGAAATTGAAGAGCACTCGACGGTTGACAATTGCAGCACGAGAGCTTGGTGGCGGCAAGCTACATCGTTACATACAGCTATTGAGATGCATTAGGCATGCGAGGAAACGTTACTGAGACATGGTTTCATGGGCAAGCTGTACGATTGATGAAAAGAATCTGGAAGAAGGTTTTCGGATTCGGGTGGGTCGCTCCTTTCTTTCTTCTGACCGCCGGGATGGTCTTGCTTCTTGTTTCCATTCAAAGCCCTACTTGTGGGCCCCATGTGTCATAAACCATTTTCATATTTTCGGCCCAAATGAACCTTCCTTGGTGCTCGTACAGCCACCTGTTCGCCCCTTCCTACAAGTTCTCTTGATCGTTTGTTCGCGCTAACAGTCCTACAGTTACTGTTGTAGACCAGCCGCCGATCGTCCATATGTTAAAGAACTGACTATCCCACAGACAATGAGCTGCTACCTGACCTCTTTCACGTGTGGGGGCTTTGCCTCTTTTTGAAAGACTATAAAAACCTCATCGTCGATTCTAATTCATTCCAAACCCTTCCAAATCTCTAGAAGATGTTTTCCTACATTGCGACAGTCCTCTTTTTCG
>JAJTUO010000146.1:0-64832 GCA_021399455.1 Flagelloscypha sp. PMI_526
ATTCAGTGTTTCTACAAGCTCAGCAAAATCGTCAGCTTTCTCGAGCAACAGCTCTCCTTTCTTTCGGGCATACATCCACTGACAGTCGAATGCATCGCACTTGACTTCCGCCAGAATGGGCCGGTTTGTGCAATGAATGACAGCATATTCGGTGAGCATCCTTCGCTTTTGTGCGATAGTACGTGACCCTACGGCTCAAGTCCGGAATTGAAGAACGCGGCCGTTTCAGACACTTCTTACATACTCCGCCTATAAGGGAACAAAGGTTCTTTAGCTAAAAAGGACGAGAGGTGAGGAACAAGCATCCATACCTTTTGGTGTTGTCCGCCCACAGAGAATGCAGTTGATGCTTCGAAAATGATCGTCAATGTGAACCCTTCGGATATTTCTCGAGTTGCGTTTGCTTTTAGAATGGAACGTGAAGTTCGACGACGCGTGGATTCTTTTCGGCATAGCGTTATACCAGTCCAAAACGCGGACACCAATAAGCCTGAGTATCCGGTCTATGGGAGGGAGGAGGACATGTTCGACATAGTATTTCCCATCAAGATGGTGTGACTGGAACAGGAGATTAGCAACGGCGGGAATGGGCGGGCTTTTACTACGTACCCGTCATCAACAAATTCTAAAGGATCCATTGACCTCTCCACAAGGCGGGTTTTGTCTGGATGACGGTATATCACGTAGGGCACGCGATCACCATAGAGAGCTTCTGCATTATGATCCTTCACTTGGCGTCTAGCAGCAACCATTGCCCCAGGCTGGGGAACAGCTGTTTCACTAAACACAAGTCAGCACAATATTAACATGTGGGAAAAGGGAACCAACCTATAAGTTCCTTGCTTCACTTCCTTCGCAAACTAAGATCATTAAAACTGATGGCCCGTTCCTCTAAGACCTTTCGCCAAGAGTCACAACAATATTTCTTGATTGCACTGAGGTCCTGAGAACGGAAGAGCATCCTACGTGATGTGAGCTATCAGGAGGAAGATAGTGGAAGATAGACCATACTTGAGTACTCTTTCCACCATTTTTGACTGAGCGGGAACGCCATCTCGTCTCACAGTTTCTATCCCTTTCGCATCAACGCCGGTTCTTGCTGGTCCGGCTCTTCGTACATTAAGCCGGCATACCGCTTTTTGGAAAGGAGGACACAACCCATGTAGACCTAATTTGTCTCAAAGAAAAATCACACCAATGAGAGAAGCGACATACCTTTTCAAACTTGAGCTTGATGGGTGCTGGGTTGGACGCAGTGACGCGGGCAGACATCTCATAAGCGATCTTGAAAGCATCATCCTTAGACTTGCCCACGAGCAGACTACACTATAATCAGCATTGAACGAAATTTACCGATAGTCATAAAAGACTCACACGAACACACTATCCGTGTCTCCATAAATAACTCTTCCTCCCCATTTTGGCTCTTCATCAATAAGTTTAATGGCCTAAGAAACACAAGGTCATTACAGTGAAATGGAGGAACAACTGAAATACGGACCTTTTGAAGGGTCTCCCGACCAGTCTGAACAATGCTGTCTGCAATTTCTACAGCTGGCATCCGCCCGGAAAACGTTGCGCCGGTATAGCCATAGGTGACGTTGGCGATGAACTTCAAGCCAAGTTGGCGGGCATCAAGGATACGCTTGAGAGTCTAGTAAGAGGTGAGGGAAGGGTGACAGGGCTGTAAGTGTAAGTGATATACCTTGTCATCCCCAGCACCTTTCATTGCACTTTTTACCATAACCCTTGTATCCAAGATCTCAATCAACATTCTCCCTAAGAGACCTTGGCGCACTTCCTTCTTGACATACACAATTCCGTTTGGAGTAACTAAAATATAAAGCATGCAAAGGTTAGCATTCCGCGTAAATAAGAGAGGTGATGACGAATTTGGAATGCCTTACTTGTGAGATATCCCTCCAATTTTTCCAAAAGCTCATTCTTGATATCCAGCTTTGACACTCCAAACTTGGTGTTTCCATTCGGAGCAACTTTCCCCAAGCAGGTCGAATAGCAAAGGTTGTAGGCAATCATCACTGACGGATAGAGAGATTGGAAGTCAAGAACAAGGACTGGGTCTTTATAATAGCGTGCTTCTGGCTCGAGGATGAGAGGCATGCATTCCGCGGCATTTTGTTGGCCAACCTTCGAAGGTGAAGTAAGAAAGGAATCCTAGGAAGTAAGAAAAAAAAATCTAAACGCACCTGCTCTTTACTGGGAGATATCATCGCAAAATTCTCAGGTTTCGCTAGACGGGCTACAAAAGACTCGACTTTAATTGTGACCCTCGACTAATGACCGAGAAGAAGTCGATGCCAAAAACTCGGGCGAATTCACTTCAGAGGCAGTTAGTATCCAAAGGTAATTTCAATAAGTGAAAACTGACGCGGTCTTAGTAATAAGATCCAGTCGCTCCAGCAGTTTTAACACTAATGCCGTCCTCGATGCTATATAATCGATCACTGTGCGAATGTTGTAGTAAAATGCGCTCTGCATCCAAGTACTCAAAGTCTTAAAAGAGTAGTGAGGTATCCTGTGGATGTCAAATTGTGAGATAGGGGGAAAAAAAAAAAAAACAAGAAACCCAGCAGGATGCTTACCGTTGGTGAAGGAGCTCGTAAACACAGTGTTCAAAGGTATAGTACCGAAACGTGTGCTCCACACGAACAATTCTCCACAAGTTCAAAACATGTCTGCCCGTCACCTTAATGGAACTTAGATGCTGTTCGTCATATTGTTGAGATCCAACTCCAGTCCAAGCACCGGGAAGCGACATATTTTGAGAGCGGCCTATTTGCTCAAGAAATTCCAAATCTACACGAAAGGGTAGAAAAAGATGAGAAGTGTGACTTTCATACCAAGCGAGATGCGCTTACTGTTGGACGGAGCAAGTCCTCGTCGGTTTAAATACCCCCAGCTCATCTTCTGCACCTCCCAACCAGTTAAAATATCAGGATCCAGCTCCACAACCAAATCCATCAACTTATTCAATAAGTCCAGCTCGTCATTCGCCATAGTATATTCGAGGTCTCTCAGCTCATGAAGGCAGAGAACAACAACAGCGATCATCCCGGTTTGGAGTGGCGTGTCTTCGTCACTTGACTGGTATGCCCACCAGACTGCAACAACCTCTACAAGGACGAAATGTAAGCAGTGGTAAATAGTAAGGAGATTGGAATGGAATTACCATCCTTAGTAGGATCGGGAAAGAGGTTGTCACGAGTTAACACTACGGCGGGATGATAATCAGCCAAGGGCAAGAAATGACGGTAGCTGAAACATACCTAGAACTTCAACAGCCAAACTACTCATGGAAGCCTTCTGCCGGAGAGTAGAGTCATGATCAGCCGGAGAAGCACTAAACTTTGGAAATGTCGACCCTTGAATCTTAAAAAACAAAGAAGAGAAGTCAATATCCCTCCTCCCTATGTTGAAAAAAGAACAAACTAACCTGTGATGAGGAAGAAGTCCTCAGTCGTCCCTGTGCCTTCAATTCTTCAACCCTCCTAGTTTCCCTTCCCTCATCAGTTCCCAGCCAAGCCTCAACTTGCTTAAACGTCGGCAACCCCTTGCCACTTTTTCTAGCAAATTCCCAAGTGTTCCCGAGAACAGGCACAAGCTTTTTCCCACTCAACCTCGGGTTTGCTTCGATATCTCTTCCATCATCCCAAGGTTCCAATTTGCTCTCGTGAGGAAGGCCGGTTCTGTTCCTGCGGAAGCGGACTCCCCCATAGACACCCTTCCCCCATCTCTTAAGGTCTTTGGATTTCGAATAGTGAGGGTCCCTATAAATGACGGGTTCGGCCTTTGTATAGTCTTGGAGGTTGAGTTCCGCTATAGTTGGTGGTAGTTTGGCAAACTGGTAAAGGTAACGACCAGTGCGAGAATAATATGAGGGAACATCACTGGAAGTCGATATTGGTTGGGAGAGCGTGTACGGAGTCGATTCAGAAGAGGACGACGACGATGTAGTAGGAGCTTGAGAGTAATTGTGCCGTGCTCGCTTAGTAGGAGGTTCCAATTCAGAGTCTTCGCTTTGAGAAGAGAGAGGCGCGGAAAGCGTACTAACAATATTGATTTAAAAGAAAAGAAAACAAACGTGAGACGTAAGTCACGTACTGTGCTTGTGGGTGCTTGACGAGAGCGGCCTGATTCATCGGAGGGGGAACATACGACGATTGGGAACCGGATTCGTCGCTAGGCCACTCTCCTTGAGGAACCCCATACACAACGTCATCAACATCATCCACGTTCTGGACCACCAGCCCATGGTCTTCGTCTTGTTCGAATTCTTCGCCCTGTGAAAGAGAGATCTGGGTCATGACTGGCCCTTCGAGGACAGCTCTGTCGACTTCTGGGTCATTATCCGGCTCGCCCATCTCTACGTCATCCTCGACAGTCGGAAGGACCGCTTCGTCAATAACGGATGGCTTCCATCTCCTATCCCGCTCGTCCCAGCACCGGTCGACGCTCTCAAACATGGTTGGGGCTGCTCTTTCCCAATTAGGTGCTGCGTCTCGACGGTCAAGGACTGGTTCTGGTGGGTCAAGCCTGCCTTGCTCTAATCGATCCCGAAGGAGAGCCCACCAGCGAGCCTCGGCAATCCAACCTGCTCCAGGGCCACGCTGTGACGCAGAAGGGTCCTTAGGTAACTCTGGTTCTGGATCCAAACCTCTCGCCTCTCGTCTCTGCCGCTCGTCCTCCCATAGTTCGCGAACGCTAGGGACAAGCGGGACATGCTCCGGAACCTTGGGGTGAATGTGTAGACGACGGTTATCCAGACGCTGCTCAAGGGTTCGTCTGTTCAGGATCTCTCCCGCAAGCACGTCGAGTTCTATGGGGCACTTGGCGCGACGCGTTTCTGAGCTAAGCATGAAACCCTCTTCGAGATCTTCAGCATCTCCACTGATGGGACGCTGATATGCCTGGCCGATATTCATCCAATCACAGCCGAAGAGATTGAAATCAACGAGGAAGTGGAGGAGATAGCTGAGGTGGCTTTCGAACACCTTGAATTTGGTTGCCATGATGCTCTCGTTCTGGAGAATGGTTACAGCCCGCTGGATGTGCGAAGGGTCCGCGAGGTAGACTTTGATGAAAGGGGAGTATTGGTGGTGAAAACCATAAAAGTGAACTCCTTTGACGAGGACGCATTTGCGGACATAGCGCATTGGTTTCTTGTTCTTCATGGTGCCACGAATGGCTTCGTTGAGCGAGGTCGTTAACCTTTTCAGATAGTTTTTCACTAGTAAGGGATAGCAGTGAGCACTGCGTTGTGTCAAAAAATTTAGGTCTTCACACACCTCTTTGTTCATGCAGAGAACCTTCATACTCCACATAGAAGTACGGATACACCTGGTGGATATTTACGCAGGCTTGTAATCCTCTCGAGGACTCGCCAAATATGCGGATAACGGGAGCGAAGGGTAACGTTGACGCATTGTCGTAACTGGTTGGTTTGATCATGTAATGGTCAATCCAAGTGATTCGGACGCGGATATTGGCATCTGCGCTGCTTGACTGACTCATCCCGGTCGAGGTAGAAGGGAGGAGGTTAGGTGTCGAGGACGCCGCATGGAGGTAAGAGTCAACCTGGTGCAGGAGTCACTTGCGCCCAGACTCACTACCATCGACTCCGCCGCTCCCACTCACTCCATCTGCTTCGATGCCTGAACCCCCAACGCCCAACCCAGCTTGGAAGGAATATATTACTTCCTAACATAGGATGGCTAGAATTAGTCGATCCTTCTCTCAGTTCGTAAACTACACAGTTTCTCTTGCGCGCTCCCGTGAATCGAATTACGACAGCTTGTATAATTCTCTACAAGGGTAACCCCGCTTTCAAGTAACCCATCTACCACCTAGAACGCTTCAAATTGATAAGTATAGAATACAGCCGATGAAATATGTTGTACAGTCAATGTGTAACACCTCTCAATCCACTACACCCTACAACATTCTCAGCATAGTCAAGGCCAAAAAGAAAATGACGAAAACACACCAGCTCCTCCAATTCCCTCTCAAGATCTTCGAGTTGAGACTCGAGTTGCTCTCTCTGCCGTATTAATGTGTGCACGCGTCGCGTCTCTAACTTATGAGCAGCTGACGTTCCCGTAGCAGGACGCGCAGGTCTTGACCGCGCAGTATCGAGCTAAAAACAATAAATAAATAAAACCATCCAAATGTGCATATAAGGCAGGTAAAAGAAGAACTAACTCGAGACTCTAGTTGTGACTCTTTCTTCAATAGAGCTTGAGCTGCATTCTCTGCACGCAAGAGGAGCTCTGAGACAGCAGGTTCGATCTCTTCTGCCAGCTCTGATTTATACTTATCAACTGTCGCTTCCCCCACGAGAAGAAACACCTATGCATAATGGAAAAGAAGAAAAATCAACCCCAGTGGAAGTTAAACACAAATCCCATAATCATACTCTTTGGCTCTCAAGAATTCGTTCCATCCGAGGGTAATCCTGTGTTCCAGATCGCAAACACATTTGCGCATGATGAGCCTACAAATGTTTTGGTTGAGCAAGACTCGAAGCTCATAATTCGGCATTTCTAACCTCCTCAGAACAATCTTCTAGTGCAGCAATGCATTCAGCAAGATCAGGAGGACAAATGGCCTGATTGTCTCCTCGATAAAGTTCTGGCCCACCGGCGAAGACGGATTCACGAGCTTTGAGTCCAACCTTGGACATGCGCGACATGAGAGTTGATGGCAAGCTTCAATTGTCACTCAGATCAGCGTTGTGACTGTTCGCGAAAGCCATGTGCCACAAAAACTTTGTAGGGTAGTATTCTTATGTTGGGAGACTATAATAGGTTTTGAAGAATTAAGACCGTGACCGCCCACAAGGGTGCTCACATCTTTGGACAGCACTCAGACATGTGAAGCTGGAGTGAAGCAAATGTAAAAGTACGACTTATCACATCGTTGTAATCCTTCCCACATCACCACCGACGGTATATCTCCAGCTTTCTTTCATCGTGCCAAGCAAAGAACCACCGTTTCAGGACACTAGCGAGCAGCTCAAAACCACAGCGTTTCTCTTCTTCAGAAGGACCATCCAAGTCCCAGTTCAAATAAGCCGGAACCAACACAAATTTCAAACGAACCTGAGCAGCGAATGCTAACTGGTTGAAATGACCCCATAAAGGCAGTCGGGATTAGACGCCATGTTGTGCGGTATATATTGCATTCATATTGCTCGGATGGATGAGGGGATGTTCCAACTCGAATTGTACTTCCATGAGCGAAAGGTCCCCTAAAACTAGCTTTTGTTCGATCCAAAAGAAGAAAGCGGGCCATGTCTGGTGTCGCGGGGATGGTATGATGAACGTGAGCCGTTGAAGATGTGTCAGCTGTGAGAAAGGTATTAAATCTGGAAGCTGTTTTGAGCTGGATGCTTCAGGCGAAAAATTCAGTATTGGAGAGCCCAAGAGAATGACAACAAAATACGACATACACGCATCCGTGATGAAATAATATATGCTCATACCCAATTTCAAGAACCTGAGCGCTGTGAATCCTGGAAGCAATGAGAGATACCGTTCTGAAAGGTCCTCAGGCGGACGCCCTAAGTAAAGGGACTGTATCGTGGTCTGAGCATGAAGCAACCACTTCGGGGGCTGGTTTTTTGATAAGTACTTTTGGCCATGATACCGCAAGTACAAATAATCCAAATGCGGCCACGGCCCCATCTCCTTCTCTGCCTCGAGGAGCAGCTTATCCCGCGTAACGACGATAAATGTTCGTAAATGCGGGCATTGTGAAAGAACTTCGCTTGGTCCAGGGTCCTCGAGGACGTCAATGCTGAGCTGAACAATCCGAGGGAAAATATAACGAGAAAGATGCTCCATAATCCGTCTGCTGATGGCTGTCTTCCTATCCGCCTGGTAAAATATAAGATTCAAAATGCGGATGTTATTCTTGAGAGTCCATAGAAGTTGGGGAACGTGGTTCACATTCTCGGGTTCGACATGATCCATGTGCACTGTCAGCTTTCGAGCATTCTGGCCAAGTATTTTTCCTCGAGCGTCATGAGTGTAGAATTCCAACGATGATTGTGGTCGCATAGGATCCCATGACCCGACAGATATATGTGAAAAGAGTAGACGCTCCGTAATATCGCGAAAGGATGAGCAAACGTAGGAGCATGCTTTGAGATCATCCGTGTCGAGACGAGAGAGAATGTCTGAAAAAAGTTCTAGGGCAAGTGCTGCGCGCATCTCAGGCTTAACCAGAGAAGAGCGGGTATTGCGCTGTGATGACGGATAGAAGAAACCCTGAACAGGACAGAACTTGCGGTAGCAGGTGATCGGCTGCCATGACTTAGCTCCAGGAGGTGAGGCTCACCAAGGACGTAAAAAGTCATGTTGTATACAAATATGGCCGCGCCTAAATGCTACTGGCTTTCTCCTTACGCCGATTGTTAGCAAGGCTAACTATTATTTTTCTTAAACCACATCCAAAAATATTACCATCTCATCTCATTATGACCGACGCCAAATTTCCAATTTCCCTTCCTCCCGCCAAGCGGACAGCCACCGTTTTATGACACTGGCAACAACCTCAAAACCGCACAACCGCTCTTCGTCAGTAGAATTCCACAAAGGGTAATAATGCTCAGAGTGCATCAATATGAAGTTGAGGCGAACCCGCGAGCCTTCTGCTAAGCGATTAAAATGAGAAAATAAGAGTCCCCTGGACCCAACACCAAGTTGAGCAGTTCGTAATGCAGTAATGTTGCTTGAAGGAAGGGACGGGTGCCACAATTCCAAGCATACTTCTAGAATCGAAGGGGATCGTAAAATTATCTCGTCGCCTATCCAGAAGAAGAATCGTTCCCAAGTTTGATGTCTAGGAGCTGCTATCTGGAAGGTAACCTTCTGAAGCCGAGGGAGATCTGAGAAAGGTAATTGTTCGGTGGCTCGTTCCGGGGTTTCTATTCAAACGAGAAAAGTGAATGAAAATGAAAGCGAGCAATGATAATAGGCATACTAATAATAAAGTAAAAGATGTTGATGCTCAGAGATAAGAAGTTGAGCGCCGTAAACCCAGGTAGCAACGAAAGAGATAAAAAAATCCCAGTTCGAACGAGAGCGAGGTGATTCTCCCAAATAGAGGGACTTCACTGTGGCCTGTATCTGGAGTAGCCATTGGAGGGATGACTGTTGAATGGGACCAGCCCTTCCATTGTAACTAAAAGCCAGGCTCTCCAAATGAGGCCACTCTGTTATCTCCTCTTTCGCCGTTCCAGGGAGGTAGTATACTATTTCCACACCGAATCTTATCAGGCGCGGGCATTTTGGAAGAAGTTCGCCTGGTGACGGATTGACGAGCACGTCAACAGTGAGGTGGTCAATCCAAGGAAAGATGTGGTGAGCGACGTATTCCATAATCCTTAGATTATTTTTTGATGTCATGTCCGCATTGGTACATCTAAGATGCAATGTTCGGATATTTGAAAGCATTTCGAAAAGGGAAATGACCAGGTTTAAATCATCATATATAACTAGTCTCGCGTTCAGCGTGAGAATTCGAACATATTGAGAGAGTTGTTTTCCTCGAGGGTCATCAATGTAAAATGCGCACATTGACGGCAGTCTTTTGTAGTCCCGTGACCCAACGCATATGTGGGAGAGGAGAAGGGGTTCCGTGAAACTACGTAAGGACGTGCAAACGAGTGAGCAGGCTTTGAGATCGCGGGCAAGGAGATGAGAAAGAATTTCTGGGAAAATATCAAGGTCAAGGGCAGTAAACATCTTAACTATCAGCGTAGTAGTTGAACGGATTATAGCAGTTTCCCGATCCCTTGACGTGATGGCAAGAAGAAACCTGGGATATCCGTAACCATCCGCTATATCAGAGCACCCTACGCTGCCAAACTCTAGACTCAATAGTGTACTGCAAAGGGGTAGAGACTTGCTTGGGGAATAGGTTGATCACCCCTCGAACTTTTCGAGCGTAAAAGGAGAAGAAAATGAATATTTTGTTACTACGGAATGCTACGAAGCAGTAGACTACGTACTACGATTACTGAGGAAAGGACTACGATACTGTGCTGCAGTACTGGGGCTGAGTCGAGGCTAGGGTATATAAGCTGCGGTTCGAGAGCGCTAAAGGACAATCAAGTTGTATTGTAACTACTACCTAGACGAAGTATCTACCTACGAAAGGACACCGTTTCCCGCTAGAGAGCCAAACAAAGCCTCCGAACGAGTGAACGATCCGAGAGTGACGAACTCTCAGTTGCTCCTCGTTTAACTTCTTACCTCTTCAGACGGACGCTCTCAACGAGCGTTTGTGTTGTTGTTGGTTTAGTCGTTGATACGAGAGTGCACGATCAAGGTTATACGTAGAGAGGTGACATTGCGCCTAGAGCGCCATAATCCACGACATAGAAAACGATCTCAAACAGCCTATTCCATAGTATCATGTTGAAGCAAAAAATTATTACACTCATGAAATCTTCTCACATCACCACCGACGCCAAATCTCCAATTTCCCCTCCATCTGCCAGGCAAACAACCACCGTTTCACAACACTGGAAAGTAGCTCAAAGCCGCAGCGTTGTTCACCTTCAGGACGATCAGGTATATCCGGAATCAACGTGATTCTCAGGCGAACTGGAGAATTGGATGCCAACTCATTGAAATTAACCAATATGGGCAGTCTGGATTGGATGCCATATTGTGCAATATATATTGCGTTCACATTGGTCGAGCGGAAGACGGGATGGACCAATTCGAAGTTCACCTCTTTAAGTGACGAGGACTTTAAAACTAGCTCTTCTCCTATCCAGGTGAAGAAAGCGGGCCAGGTCTGGTGTCGCGGTGATGGTATTGCAAGAGTGAGCTTTGACAGATGAGGGAGCTCAGAGAATGGGGGTAGCCTTCTAGTTTGACCGGGAAACTCTACAAAAAAAAGCATTATAAGGAGCAAGCAAGCGAAGTAATATCCAACAAGGATTTACTTGTGATGAAGTAATAAATATTCACACCCAGATGCAAGAGTCGAAGGGCTGTGAACCCTGGTAGTAACGATCCCGACGGGAAATGGTGTTCGAATCGTTCGCAGGGCTCAGTGTTTAAATGAAGAGACTGAACTGTGATCTGTGCCCTGAGCAACCATTCCAAATCCGTTTTCTGTACGGAGTAAGGCCTCTCATATCTCAAAGACAAATGATCCAAATGGGGCCAAGACCCCGTCTCCTTCTTTATTGTGTGGGGTGATATTTTCCAATATCGGACCTCGAGGCTTCGTAGCTTCGAGCAGCGCAAAAGAACCTCCATTGGTCCCGGGTCTTCGAGGATATCAATGGTAAGGTGAACGATCCGTGGAAAGATATACCGTCGCTAAATGGGAAACGGAACACTTGGAACAGAAATTCTCCCAAAAAGCCCGGTCGTAACAGATTTGAATGGCCGTATTTAATTTACGTACTACACCTTCTGTAGTTATATATATTATGAGTTGGTGCCCCAACGCCTAGCCCTTCGTGAGCAACACGATGGACAAGCGAAAAGTCCCGATTCGAATTTCTATGGGGAAGCGGAACATTGAGAAATATGGCGGAAAATGCCACCGACAGTCAATGAAAACCCTTGTGCATCTCTAACATACAGGTTTGGTGTTGTTTATGATGACTTTATTTGTGTTAGGTGAGATGTTGACGAGAATGAGGCTAAGCGCGAAACGAGAAGCGACCCACATCATTCCGTGGGCGCTTGTCAAGCAACATCAAGGATGGCTCCTTCACTCCTTCACCCCACTCCAGTTTGCCAAGCGTGGTTACGTATATTAAGTAGACATCTCGTATGCTTCTCAAAAAAATCAAGAGCCCGGACCCTCCTCTCAACGACGAGTGAGAGGCAAATGTTCCGGTTCTAGCTCTGTTCCGCTTCCCATTTAGCGACGGTAACGAGAAACATCCTCTACAATCCGTCTGCTGACTTCCCCCCGCCTATCCGCCCACGTAAACCAAAGCTGTAAGGTGAATACATTTGTAAGAGTCTTTAGGAGCTGGGAAACTAAATCTATATCAGCTTTGTTGAGTCCAACCACATCCACCACCAACATTCGAGCATTCGCGCAAAGCTGGCTTCCTCGAGGATCATGCAGGAAGAAGTCACACATTCTAGAAAGCCTTCCTGGTATACATGATCCGACGTGTATTTGCGAGAAGAGCAGAGGCACTGCGAGGTTACGAAATGATATGCACACGGCTGCACAGGCTCTGAGCTCGCGAGGTTTGAGATGGGGCAGGACTTCTGAAAAGAGATCAAAGTTTAGGGCTGCGCACATCTTATGGACAGAGAAGCAAGCAGTTGCAGTGGTGGTGGACGAAAGAAACTCTCGAAACGACAGAATTCGTGCTCATAGAGGATCGGAGACAGTGATTGATCTTGGGAAAGTCAGTTACATGTTAGAGTTTTTATGTAAAGCGCTACGGTAAACGATCAAGAACAAGGGGCGAATTAGTGATGTGAAAAATAGCAAGAATCCAACTATACGTCATGGCTCTCTCGCGTGCCACCTCCTTTCTTCCTGCATCCATCGTCAAGTTTGGCGACGCGTCCCTTTTCACTTGAACACATCAAAACGTTTCGACTCGTCAGACCATGCGAACTTCTTTACGCAAATTTCCAGCATGAATTCTCCACCCCCTTTCGATTTATGTCCCAAAATCCTTTCGTTTCTTCTGTCAACGGACCTCAAAGCGTGTTCTCTCGTCAACCATGCTTTTCGCCATACCGCCCAGACCATACTTTTCTCCGAAATCTGGTTTATTAGGCCATCTCATCCTGACACTCGTATCCCTCTTTCCGAGAAATTGAACATTTACCTGGACGAAGAAAGGGGCAGAGAGCTATCTCAACTTGCCAGAGCCCTGACCATCGAACCCGAACTCTTCGATGATTACCAAGCATCTCGTCTTGCGGCACTCCTTCAAAACACTCAAAATATATCTTCCTTATCGCTGCAGACCCGATACAAGCCGTGGGGCGAAATGAATTCTACAGCCCTAAATGCCATACGTCTCCATATTCTGCCTCATATTCATCATTTGCGTATCACGGCCGTATTTCAATTAGACTTCTGTGACTTCCTTGCAGATTGCAAAGTCTTGCGACGTCTCGAAATTTGCGAGTCTTATTTCGATGTCATGGGGATTGGGGGAATCTTCGTGCAATGTCCAACTCTTAATGATCTCTCCCTAGAGGAATGGACCTTCGGTTCGCGGCCTGGGAACCCCATTTTTGATGAGTGGCCGAGTAGCACAAGAACTGTCCTGCGCCGTTTTTCTGTCAATCCATTCCCTTGGCCACGTTCGAATGGCTTTGATATGGCCCATTTCCTCCATGGGTTTACTAATTTGGAGAGCTTATCTTTGGGGGTAAAATGGTATAGACCTATAGGTATATTTACAGTATTTCTTTCTATATTTGTAAGGCTGATTCGCAAGACTAGGCTATGATGAGGAGAGAAGTTCTTCTCCATCGCTCCCACATTTCTCCCAACTCCGGAATCTGACGTTTCGGATGGAAGAAATTTACGCAGAAGGGTGGAGCAGTTTTCTGTTTTGGCTTGGAAAGTTAATCTCCCGGAAATATTCAGGTTTACAAGATATATGTCTTGAGTGTGAATACCTAGCATTCATTGATCCATGCAAATTTCCCATCAAACAATCTTACCAGCTCGCATTCCCAGACTTCAATGGATTAGCGGTCGGCTCCTCAGTGCGTTTGAAGGTCATCCTTCAGTCCTTGAACTACAAACCCCCACTTTCAGAGGTAGTTGAACAACTAGCATTTGAGCAAACAGCTCAAGTTGTCAAGACATGGCTAGCCTGCTGGTATCAATCCGGAAAGCTGGAAATATTACGAAGATCTTGGTGATGAGGCTTAATGAAAGGCGAGAGCAGGACAAGTTTGTAGATTAGACAATAGCAACAATATTTTGAAGCTCACGCTTGGTCAGGTTTCTTCCCTTCCCCTAACTTTCACACTTGATATGCTCGAAGACAAGCTTTGAATGATCCACAGTTCAAACAACTTCTGTTCGTATTCATCAGGAGACTGCAAAAGATTCTAGCCATAGGAAAGTTTATAGGGCGATTGATATGGAAACTAAAAAATTAGGTACTGTCGTCGATTATCAAGAAATCATGGCAGCTGGGAAACACACCAAATGGGAATGGTCGAGTCAGCCAGCGCCTCCACCACCTTCGGCTCTCTTCGTACGTTCGTTGGTGATCTTTATCTACTACTCTACTCGACCTCCTCTGACTTGCGGACCCAGACCTCTAGATATTTGACATGTCTTTAGGTCTTCCTCTTGACCTGTACCCTCGAATTCTTTCCGATCTTCCATTCATTGAACTTATAGCTTGCTCCCTCGTCAACCAGGTCTTCCGTCGCCTTGCACAGGCCGTACTTTTCTCCAAAATATTATTATGGAAGAGCGGGTCTCGCCAGGGCTCAATGATACAGCAACTGAATTTTTTCCTTCATGATGGTCGAGGGAAAATGCTATACAGGCACGTCAGAGCTCTTAGCCTTGTGATAGGCGACTTTGACGAGGATGAAGTACGGCAGTTGGTGTTATTCTTTGAAACATCTCATCATATATCTTCTTTCGCGGTTTCCATCTTCCGTCTACGGAGGTTCCCACCAGACGCTCGAATAATGAACAGCATCCGAATGCATATCCTCCCTAACATTCGTCACTTGTCTATTTCCTCCATCACTGGAACATTCGGGACAGAATTTGAGGATATTCTGGAGGAAAGTAAGTCCTTGCGAGGTCTTGAATTTTACCGCTTCAGTCTCCGAAACGCTGGGATGAGGACTGCCACTGTTCGGAGTTTTCCAACTCTTGAGAACTTGACCATAGCAGACTTCGATCTAACGCCCAGTGACAAGCAGTTGCCCTTACCTGAGTGGCTAGTCCGCGCCAAAGCTGATGTGAGATACCTTTTTCTCCATTATCATCTTTCGCAGACCGATCAGGAGGATTGTTGTCGGTTCCTCCCAGGGTTCACTTCATTGGAGAGTTTGACTTGGGGAAGAGCCGGCGTGACAACTTTAGGTGTGTTCTTTCGCCAGTGACGTTCAATTGCTAGGAAAGTTATCAGGACCGGCAGGGTACCAATATGAACAATCTAAGATGTTAACGCTCCCAAGCCTTCCACGACTCAAGAAGGTCTCCTTTATCATCGGGCATCCCAGGATTTCCTTGTTTTGGAGGCCATTCTTTTTCCAGCTGGGGAAGCTAATTTTGGGCAATTTTTCTCGCTTAGAAGAGATTTGCTTTGAATCTCAGCATCCAGCCTTGAGACGAGTCTGCAGATCTGGCCCCAAAGAATCTCAAAGGAACAAGTTCGCAGAATTCAACAATTTTGCGAGCGTTTCTACCGTGCCTTTGAAATTCATCCTCCAGTCGTCGAATCCGGAAGATGCGGAGATATACCAACAACGGGGGTTCGAGCAAATTGCTGGAGCTGTTAAAGGATGGTTTGGACCGTGGTATGAGGCTGGGAAGCTGGAAATATGTAGGCGGTAACCAGGCCTCAAGAGAGAAATTGAACTCGACGAGTCTCATTGTTTGGACTTAAATCACTCAGGCACTGGCACAAGCAAGTCGATTTTCTCTATTTACAGACCTCTCTGATGTCGTGACATGTAATGTGAGAAAGATTCCTCATAAAAATCGGGTCCACAGACTTTACTGTTCCGAGACGGGAATTCCAGGTCGGCTTGGAATTTTGAGAGGGTAGGGTAATTATAACATGCACACTTTCGAAAGGGGAAATTAGAGCATGTCAGACGGACTCACACTGGATGAGTCAACGAAACATACTCTCTAGCGCCTAATTTTTGTTGGCCTGATTTTTGCGTTCATTGTCTTTCCTTGGCGCCCTCTCGTTTCTGCTAGCTGACCTGACCGCCTGCAGCACTTTGAGGTCTTGGTGGTACCATGGCTGTGATTTTTCCTCTCGACCTCTATCCCTACGTCCTTACTTCACTCTCGTCGAACGATCTCAAAGCTTGTTCCCTCGTCAGTCGCGCCTTCCGCAATATTACACAACCCATCCTTTTTTCACACAAAACATTCGGAGTCAAGGGTTCCTATGCACCGGTCGATTTTGCAGGATCCGTTTTTCCCAACAATCCACGTGGCAGAGAGCTGTCCAGCAGGCCAAAGCGGTAACGCTTTTGGTTCTCCTCTTCCGCGATAATGAAGCGGAGATGCTGGTGGAATTTCTTCAAAACTGCCCAGCACTCTCTTCATTATCATTAATTAATGTCCATCCCGATGTCAACCTTCACCCACAGGTCCTAAATGGAATTGGTCGGTCTGTGCTGCCATCTCTTCTCCATCTGTGCATCGACACAGCCTCAGAAACCGTACCTTTCGGCAGTATTCTTGCTGAGTGTAAGGCACTCCAACACCTCGAAATCAAGAATTCGTACATTAGACAAGATTCAAGAGCAAAATTTACCGGGGCTTGCGCAGCCCTCAACCATCTCACTTTGGAGGACTGTAATTTCGAGCATTCCTCCGGACAGTCCTTCCTAAGCGAATGGATTATTGACTCTAAAGGAACTTTACAACATTTCTCCATTGGATATCGCGATGTGAGCGACGATCTGGTCGGTATTTGCCAGTTCTTACAAGGCTTCACATCTTTGGAGGAACTTGACTGGGGAATTGGATGTTATAAATATATAAGTGCGTGCTCATATCACCTCTTTTTATGTCTACGCTGAGCTAATGACCTTATCAGTCTACAACGCAACTGCTCTCACAAAACTGAGCATAATGCCCCCGCATCTTCCGCACCTCCACCGAATGACTTTTAAAATTGCAACCCCACGCCTTGAGGGCTGGGCTAATTTCTTCTCCTGGATCTCCAGACTACTTTATGAGAGCTCATCACCACTGAAACAAATTTGTTTTGAATCTGGGCACCCAGCAATGTCGCGGCCGGACACATCACGCCCGAAGAATGGCTTAGATTCGCACACATCATTTGCATATTTCAACACGCTAGCTTATACATCGAAAGTGCGTTTGAAGTTCGTTTTCCTGCCTTTATCACCAGAGAGCAAAGAGGCATTTCAACAGCGGGGATTTGAGGTGGTGGCCAACGTTGTGAAACGGTGGATGGGTTCATGGTATGAGTTGGGGAAATTAGAAATCTGCCGAAGATAATTCCATTAGATTGCTCTTTGCGGTAGCAATGCTTAAATTTTCAAAGACCTGGGTTAGTTTTGCATATTGACAGTTCATTCTAGTTCGGACAATAAAGTTATACCCCCAGAATGCTATTTCATTCTTTAGTCATTTCCCTACAAATGGCATTCCTCATATTTCTATGACCAATTAATTGACAGATTTCATTCTACCTTGATGTCCTGCAAATTCTCAATCAAGTTTCATCAGAAAGAGTCCTTCTTTCCGCCGCTGAATCCTCCAAACACCTGGTGAAAACGTAATAATATACAAAAATGTGGCATATCCTGATATCATATTTCCCTGTTTTTCAATATATAATTTGCAGCTTTCCCAGCAGGAGATACTATAGTAGCATTGACTCTCGGTAGGTTCACATAATTACTGTTTCGGAGGTTCGATTGGACTCCTTTACAAAGATCCTTAAACGCTCGACTTGCGCGACTATACGAGATTGCCCTGGGTACTATAGTAAAGAAATGAACGGCTTTTAAAGGATGGTGAAGGCTTTGGTCTTGGGAAAGTACAAAGATGGAAGGGAAAGGATGGGGCGCAAAGTTATGGAGCTGGACTTCGTGCCAAAATTCTTCCCTGAAGCTGCAGCTGAGGTGACGAAGCCGTGTTAGGTCTGTTATTTTGAGGAGATATCCATCATACGTTTCTGAAGAGTATTCAGCGAAGTGGAATGGAAGAACTGGTGGAGCTGATGGTACATACCTTTCCGCGGAACAGTGTACAGATACGTAAAGTGAGTGATTATGTCTCCGAAGCGACCAATAATGGTTTTGGATGGCGGTATGCTGGAGAGTTTGAATATGTTGGCTGTGCAGTGACTAAAGTACTGAGTGAAAGAGTTGTGACCAACCAGGAGATGTCCTAGTCTACTATCCCGACCAATGATTGAGACGCTAGATAGCTCTATCTTGGCCCTTTCGGATAGCAGAGTGGATAATCTCACCGACGTTTTATCTTTATCAACCAAAGACTTAACATCCTTCAACCGAAGATTGCGAAGTTTGGGAATGTTGGAAACAAAATCAAAGGAAACGTCCGAAAACATGTGCAAATTGAGATCTTGTACTTCCGGTAGTAACTCGCTGATGATAGCTTCCGTTATTGCGCTTGGAATGAATGCCCAGGATCTCTCGTCGGGGCGAGAGAGGCAACCACTGCACAAACTCAATGAGGGGACCCCTCGGAGACGTGTAATAATGTCGAGAGTTTCCTTTATCTCTTGAGAGACTGCAGTCAACTCCAAATGTAATGTCTGAACAAATGTCGCTATCCGTGGAGACATGTCGAGGAGAAGTAGAAATCGATATGGAGTAAATCGCAGCGGTGAGGCGTCAGTCCAGAAAAACGAGCTTGGCACCCGACAGTGAGCGGTCAATGCTATTGTTTGAAACAGCATCGATTGCGACGGATAACGGAAGGTGGAGTGCACAAGGCTGCATTTCGAAAGAGTGTTTCTGTTGGAGCAGTCAAGTCTTGAGGTGGGCCTCAAGTACTGTATGATGATATGGATTATTTCAGGCGGCGGTGTTAGGATGCCATCCATAGAATCTAGGAGAGTAGGCTGTTAGACCTCTGGAATAGCTCAATGGAAGGAGGGGGCAAACTATCCACGGCTGGTACTGGATGAGTTTCTGCTACCAACACAGTTTGCCTGAGTGGGGCAGGTGAACTGGGACAAGTCTTAAGCATGCGAAGGGAAAAAAAGAGGAAGTGTATAATACTTGCCTCTCATTTGCAGCTCGTAGCTCAAGTTTGGGCATGGTGGTAGTTGAATCTAGCCAGCGCTGTGATTGCAATCACCCTTGGTTTTGCAATGTCTGATCACAGACTCTTATCAGCACAATTCCAAATATTCTTATCATAACTCAGAGCTGCAGCCACCGCAGGACAGATGAAAAGCTTGATGTTTTACCCATAGACTGTAATCCCTGCGGCTACCAGGTTTCATTCCCGTATGAATTCGACGTTAATTGAAGATGATGAGGGAAATCTGGTTCATGGTGTATCCAACACCCAAAGTCTTTCAGTCATCGCGGTTTTGAGATTCGAGCAAATTGTTCAGCGTACAGAGGGATCTGGAGGCCACCAGTATGAGAGTTTTAGAAGGGGAATTCGTCCTATAACTACTGAAAATGTCACCTCAGCCTACCCTTCAATTTCACGCCACAAGCAGCCTCCAAATTCACGAGAAATATGGTATGCTCGACAAGTGATAATTTGCGTCTAGAGGCTCCAACTCCCACCTCAGATGATAAAAGTATTTAGTGAATCGCTTGTATCCACGGCCAAGACTTCCAACTGCCTGTAAACACAAAACACAATAAGAGAATCGAAGTCTCAGAACAGTAGGAACGTACCCATCTGCGATGTGATCCGTATTTTCTAGGACATAATTTCGAATTATCCCCTTCTGGAGTGTCATGGTTACTTTCACCACTGGACGGTTCACGTATCTGCTGTTTTGAAGGTTCAAATGGACTTGTTTCCAAAATTCCATCATCTCTGCTATCAGATTAACTTCTGTTTCGTTACAGGACAATTGAACAGTGTGAACGTGCACCATTCTAAGAGGGTGGGGCTGATTTCTGTCTGGGGGGAGCATGAAAATAGATGGAAACATATGTGACGAGAGGGCTTTTGCATGGGAATGGAAATGGAAGCTCGGCCAGAAATCATTTCCAAAAGTGCATGTAAGGGACTGGAGATTTGGAACGTCTCCTATGCTGAGAGAGTAGACATCATCTGCTTCTGAAGAGCGATGAGTGAAAAACAGTCAGGATTGGAGGTCACTGGCGCTACATACCAAACGGCGGCGGGACTAAGCGATACGTTAAATGGGTAATCTTGTCTCCGAAATGATCTATAATGCCCGTGGATAGGGTGCCAAAAAATCCAAACCGTTTCATAGTGCAGTGGTCGAGGAACTGGGTGAATGAATTGCGACCGATTAGAAGGTTCCCAATGCCCCGATTGACGACCGAGAGATTGTATATCTCAGTCTTGGTGGCTTTAGATGACGGAGTCGACGATGGCAGCTTTGTTAAATCCCTGGAAACTGAGGGTTCAACATGAGTCAATCGGAGATTGCGGAGTCCACGAGCATTGGATAGCATCTCAAAAGGAACATCCAAAAAGCCGTCCAAATTCAGGTCCTGTATTTCTGGGAGTAATATCGAAGCAATAGCAACTGTGATTGAGCTTGGAATACGGTCCCACGATCTTTGGGTGCGACGCGATACGCTGCGTAGGCTCAAGGAGGGCACTCCACGGAGACGCGTAATGATCTCGAGTATATCTTGTCTCTCATAGGTATTTGGAGACAAATCGAGATGCAAGGTATGAACAAGCGCCGCAATGTGTGGAGACATGTCGAGGAGAGACAGGAACCGATATGGAGCAAATCGCAGCGGTGCAGCGTCAGTCCAGAAAAGTGACTTTGAGAACTGGCTCTCGGTGGTCAATGCTATGGTTCGAAATAGCATTGACTGTGATTGATAACGGAAAGCAGAGTGCATCCGGCTGTATTTAGAAAGGTACTTTCTGTTGGTGCAACCAGCTCCGGAGGTTGGCTCGAAATACGAAATGATAAAGTGAATCATTTCAGGTGGGAGGCATAAGACATTTGTCCTAGAGGCTATAAGAGCGCGTGCTTAGATGTGACTAACAGCTAAATGGAAGGAAGAAAGACACACGTGTGGCCATTTCCGTGAATGGGTTTTGCATTGCCAAGAAATGTGAGGAGACCTGACGACGTCGTCTAAGAGATAACGGGGTAATTTTCTGCAGTTTAGGAAGCCCAAAGGACTACGGGAGATGCTTCTGGACAGTCCCACAAAATTCAACTTTTTGCTTGGTGGTGGATTAATCCAAGTTGTGACTCGGCAACCTGGGGCAGGGCTTGGCTTCGTGCGGTGACTTCCATGTCGTATTGTGGCCTCCCGTTCATATATCATGATACCTATCAACGCTGCTAGAATCAAAAGAGCTTGTCATTGACGTATGCTAATATTTGTGTTCTAGAGAGTCAGTCATCATCATTTCCATTGCGCGCTTATGTAACTCTAAACTCACTCAGAGCCATCATGGTCGTGCTCTCTCCGGAGCTCTTCTCTCTAATACTTGCCTCTCTGGACGGTGCCTCACTAAAATTGTGCCGCTTAGTCAATCGGGACCTTCGTCACTTTACGCAACAATATCTGTTCTACTGCTTTTCGTTGAACACAGGTCTAGGGAAGTGGGAGGACAAATGCAACATTCTTCTCGGAACGGAAGGTCGAAAGCTTCTTCCTTACATCAGAAAACTTCTTCTCCGTGTAGATGAGATGTCTATTCTGGCACGATCATTTGACCCGGTTCCCGTTCAGCTTACCACGTTGATTCAGACACTCGGACCACAATTGCACACTCTTTGCATCAACGGTACGGACTACAGCAACGAAAAGTGGTTTGAATATAACATGGATGACGTCAACTGGTCCTACATTTCATCTGAATTCCGGGAGATTCTCTACACCCTAGTCATGCCATTTGTACACACGCTCGAATTCCGGGGTATTTCGGGTGTTCCCATCTTCACGATTTTTGGCTATTCTCCCCGTCTTCGAAACTTTTGGTTTGATTGCAGATGCAGGTGGATTTGCGAGCTGGAGGAACGAGATGCCACTAGTCTCCCCAAAGTGGACGACGGTTTTTCAATAATAATAAACACGTACAACCCTGCGGAACTCGAACACGGCAAAACGTCTTTAGTCCGTTTTTTCCAACGATTAGGCTCTAAGATTACATCATTGAAGCTCGGAAGTGGCGAGGGCGTCGACGAAAACCTACCTCCTGCTTTCGACCACATCCAGCCGTTCACAGAAATGAACAGCCACCTCCTCCACCTCCATCTTGGAAGGGACGTTTTCGACTCAGGTGAGCCTCTATTTCTTCTTCTTCGTATTTTTGTCTTCTAATTTTTTAATCCCATCTCCTAGTTTTGAGCTGTAAGCGGTCTGATCGTCCCAGATTTCCTCTTGCGAGCTTTTCTCGTCTCCAAACTCTGACGTTGGAGGTGAGCTTAGATGGTCCAGCAACATGCAGCTGCTGTGTAGATTGGAACCCAGGTGAAGAATTTTATTGTTGGTTCGACTGGATAGCAGCCAGCATCGAAGCAGCTGGTTCCGCTCCGTTACCTTTGAAGATTATACGTTCCAACTGCGGTACATCAGGTAGCCCCCCTGAAATCAAAGCACCATTTGCTGCACTTGATGGAATGGCTTTGGACCTTCCCAAAGCAGGTTGGGACGTTCAATTAGCTTTCTTTTCTTCTGGGTGGCAGTCGCAGACGGATCCAGATATATTTGCGTGGGTAAGATCAGGTCTGCCTTCCTGGCATCTGGCAAGGAGGCTGCAGTTCTGGACCGATTAGAGGTCGGTGCAATTGTCTTACTTTTCCAGTTTGAGCTTTGAATAAGTTAATTGTTCTAGCGGGGTGGTTGTGCTTACTAGCCCAAGACTCATTTGGCAAACGAGAGCGCTGAAATAGGGAAGTTGATTTCGAAGTGAAGTGTATCCAGATGAAGTAAACAACATCAAGACGAGGAGGCGTGGAAAAGTAAGATTCTTATTAGTTGACCCCCGAAAGCAGTTCTTGGAAAGCATTCCGGTAGAAGACTCCAAGCTAGCACAATGAAGAAGGCGTTTCATGCAAAATTTAAGGTGATTATAGAAATGCAATATCAACGGAAACTGAATATATGGTGTAAATATGGGAAGGAAATAAAGAATAAAGCTAAGAAACATGAAGAATGATGTAAATCAGACTGAAAGTTGGCATTGATAGTACATTTGAATGATAAAGACAACTGCATATCTGACATTAGGTTATCAACAGAAGCCAGCATGGGTGAGAAACAAAAGACATACCTATTAACCTCAGCGCGGTCCATTCCCACCAAAGTATCCGGACTTCCTTACGCAGAGTGTCAAACCTGGTCCTCTTCAGCAGTATCGGCAGCTCCGAGAACCCTTGCCCTTCTCAACATGAAGCAAAATTTCGGTGAATGGATGGTTCTACCTCAACTTCTGCGCAGGTCATTGTGGAAAGGGGAAAGAATTCGTGGCTAACGTGCTGAGAGGATGGGTAAAACGCCGGAAGGGCTGAGACTCGATTCATGCAGAATGAAATCGTGGAGAGTTCGACCGTGCAAGACGCCATAGCAAGAACCTCGAAAATATTCTGCGAGTGACCAGACGCAGTCACGGCTAGGTGACCCAGGTTGGAATGTGAAGGTTGTAGTGACCTGAGATGACAGGTGACTAGCCTTCCACATTGACAGCAGAGCAGGTGGGACGCATTGACGACGACGACGCGGGGTAGTAAAATGTTCTCCTACGCAACCATGCTTCTACTTCCGTGATGTCAATTCGAGAATGTTCGAATTCCAGTCTGCAGGACGACAGTGATGAGAATGAATGCTAGAGCGATGAAGTACAGAATCACGTACCGGCGGGCTAATGAATCAAGAAATTTCGAGGTTAATTCGCTGATACATCCATGAATTAGAGAGGCATGAAGAGTGCGCCCTCATTTGCTTAGGGCCAAGGGTTGGTTCAAGATGGTTGTGAGGATCGGCGAGGCATTTTGAAGACCAGGGTTCGAACGTCGGTGGTATTGTGCGGCCAAATTAGTGTGAAGTAGTGCTGCGAAGCACGTTGAATGAAAAATAAAAGGTGAAGAACTGGAGGGAAAACCTCTGGAGGGAATGGTACATGATGGCAAAAGGAAAGCCGCAACTTGCTCTCCACTCTCATCATGGACTCTGAGCATTCAAATCAACTGCCTCGCCCCACTGTCACGACATTGCCTCCAGAGATTTTGCTTCTTATCCTGGATGTCGCTTTCGAGTTACCCTCTCCGCGTCCAATTCTTGCCCTCCTGCTTCTCTCGAAACCGATCTACAACTTGTGAGTCGTCCTGAGTGAATTTTATTTTGCCTAACCCATTATTATCTAGTCTTCTGTCTGGTGTTTATCACACTGTGACTATCCTACCCTCGGAGGTTACTCGAAAATCAAGACCCACCGATGAAATTCTTCTTTGTTCTGCTCCTCTTTCGTCCAGAGCTCTCGTCCGGCGTATGGAGTGCTCTCACAATTTAAAGCACCTCTCATTCAAATTGTTCCCAAATATCACTCATCTCCGTATCTGGGGGTCCGGACGTGAGGACCGGTGGAGACCCCATTGTGCTCCAGTGGCTCTCCTTCCACTGGAGGAGTTACTCATCTGGTCTCGGGAAAATCTCAATACTCTGTCATATTACATCTCTGAAGACTCTCCAATATGTCTTACTCTTTGCAAGTTGACCTACCACGATGGCTCCCTCTCACTCCCCGGTGAGAAATGGCTGAAATGCCAGCGACTCACCCATATCCTCGTCTTCACCCCAACTTTTTACAATCTGTCTGACTTCCTCGGAACAATCTTTCCGACCTTTCCCAAGTTGGAGTGCTACCTCGCGGCCCCGATACGAGACTTGAATTTCAGTCTCAGCCCGGAAAGTCCTGAAGCGTCAGTTAGTGGAGACAGGAGAGTTGCCCTTGTTTGGGAGCAATTCGACATTTCTAACGTGCTTACATGGTCTAGTCAAAGTTCTATGTGGAGGAAGGTAGACCAGTATATTGGTCAGAACTCTAACCCAAAGGTATGGAAAAATTTTTAGGCTCCGCATAGTATGCTAACTTTCATTTAGGCAGTGACGCTCATTGATGAGCTTTGATATTGCTCCCTTTTGGGAGTATTTTCTTGAGTAGCATCCCGTAAAACTCTTCATGTTACAACCAAAGGCACGAATTGAACTGCTGTGAACCCGGGTACCTCCTATGTTGAAAAAGGCCAAGTTTGAAGAGAGTTTTACGGCTGTACTTGAACTGAAAAGGTTACTCCCTCGTACCCTGGGGTCTGGATTCCCTTGCTTCGGTGAAGTCACGGAGGACCAAAGTCAATCAATGGTCATAGCTTGGTGATTCCAATTACGCTCCCAGTCGCCCCTTTGGATAGACCTTCATATCAACAACTATCGTCGAACTGGATTGTATTATAAGATTCATGGACAATGATCCTTTGGAGGGGTTTATGCAGTGAGAACTTTGAGTTGGCGTTGAGTTTCTCGCTAGTCAAGGACATGAGTCCCATAAAGTATGGAGGGCAATGACTCCTGATCGGAATTTGTTAGAAAAAGCAGTACCGAGGACTAGGAGAATTAGACACCTTTTTTAATGCATGAATTATTCATAAAGAGCATCCTTCAAGATTATCCGCCAGATAAGGCAGACGTCGGGAGGGAAAACGCTGCTTGCCATTTGGACACAGACCACCATGAGCTCCGAGGTCTCCCTCCTGGACCTCCCATCTGAGCTCTTTCCCGAAATCTTCTCATTCTTAACTTTCAGTCTAAATGGTCAACGAGCCCTCCTTCAATGCTGTCGGGTTAGCAAGAGGTTCTATGCAGACGCCCAACCGCATCTATTCACCTTTGTGGATCTCAACGCAGGAAGAATGGTGTATTATTGCGAAGAGACTTTTAAGCTCCTTGAAAATGTGCTTTCTTTCAGGCCTTCGCTAGCAGAATATGTCAAATATTTGTCATTCCCGGCGTTGGCTGCTAGACTGCCGCAGTTCACCGATGTTTTGGTTTCGCTCGTGAACCTGCAAGGGTTATCAATCGGTGGAGAGCAAGAAAGCTGGGACGACATTCCTCTTGCGACTCAAACAGTGCTTATTCAAACGTTCTTCCCAAAGCTTTCTACCCTGCGTATCGCCACCATAGACCCGTTTCCCCTGCTCGATGTCTTTCGCGCATTGTCGAACATCCGAGAGTTATTCCTCTATTACACTCTTACAGCCTATTTAGATGAGTCCATGTTCCGAGATGAGCATATTCATCTGTCTCGCCTTCGCCGTCTCATACTCGAGGGCTATGATGATGGTGACTTGGATCAATATACCTCCCTTCGTTCGATGCTGACTCATCCACGGTGTAAACTGGAAACACTGGTTTTAGAGGCACCTTCCGGAAATGCTGGAGATATTTTAAGTTTCTTTCACAATTTGTGTCTTGGCGGCATGGTCAAGCATTTGCGAAGACTGTACTTGAATGAAGATTTTTTCAGACTTTCTCTCCGTGCGTCTTTGTTCCTACGTAACTGCCTTATACTTAGTGGCTGAACATTTGTAGGTGATGGTTTTGGTGAGGAACCCGGGACATCGGTCAACTTCTTCGATCCTCTAGCCGCTCCTTATTTGGAATATCTACTCCTTGAGATTCCAGACCACAGATCAGTATTTGATGATTCGAAATTTTGGGAACACTCCTCTCCCTTCTTCTTCCACCTCTCAGAAATGCTAGGGTACAGAAGAGAACATTGGGATCACTCTATATCTCTTCGTTCAATCCATTTCGTACATGTGAAGACCAGCTACAAATGGGAATGTTCTCGTTCATTATCGGGCGCCTGGACAGCTTTTGATAATGTTCTTGTGGATAGTACCTTGGTGCCCATGTTGGAGAAAGTCACTTTTGAGAAGGGTTTCGGGAATTTAGATGTATTAAGGACTTTCCTTCCTCGTGCTATGGACGCTGGTTTGCTATCCTTTGGCGCGGTTACTCAGTACTTAACCATATGGCTTTGAATATGTTACATGTATTGTGTCCGTGAGTACTCCGCATATTCCCTGAGTCTCGTCCTCGTAGTCCAGCTGGACTTTGCTATGAACGTTAGGAAGCACTATCTTGTAGGACCGTAATGATAACTTTTCCAATTCACAGAATGCCGTCACTCCATTCTATTATCTCGTCCTTTTAGCCTCCATGTAGCCATACCCTGGCCTCCTTTGGGAAAGTCATTCACAATGAAATACAACTCCCATGACTGCAACAGTAGATTTTGAACTGACCCAATGTATATAATCTCTCGGTGACCTCAGACAGAGAAGGTATTGATCACCTGCGCCTGGATCACACGCCGAAACCGACGAAACGAGAGGACGTGCAACGAGACAAAGCCAATTTTACCGGAAATGGCATATGAGTCTTGTGAGGGCACGTAGGTCACGCTGCGGTCATTTTCCGCAGAAGCAGGTGGCGTCCGAGACGATACATTTCATATGAAGCAAGTCATTCACTAGAATCACGAAGAACAGAGTCGGTAAGACTTGGGAGAGCTCTAGGAGTGATTTGTACAAAAGGTCGCATAGTTGATATTGATATAACAGAGAAACTTTCTCCCAGATGGTATGGTGCCATGATTTAGACCTAAACGAGCCTGATTAGGTTCGAAAGGTGCATTTCCTCTATTGTAACGACTGTTTTATTGGGTCTGCGAGGTGAGAGCCTCCCTTGGTACACGCCGGACTCACATCCTCGCGTTTCGACCTGTCTTACGTAAGACCTGAGCTCGGAGCGTCTACTCGAGGAACAATGATCAGTTTAAAAGACGGCGACACTCCGACGAAACCTCAAAACTTCGAAATCCTACGGAATGAATTCTTGACGAAGCGGAGATGTATTTTTTTGAGGTTTCGAGGTTTCAACCTTTACGCAAACAACTGTAAAGTGTATCTTTTACTATTCATATGCCACCCATAGCAGAAGCTGGAGACATACCCATTCATCAAGGCGACTGATGTGAAACACTGCTTGACCAGAACCATCATGAGCTCCTCAGTCTCCCGGCCGGACCTACCAATTGAGCTCCTTCCCGAAATATTCTCGTTCTTACCTTTCGATCCAAAAGGGAGACGATCCCTCCTTCAATGCTGTCAGGTTAGCAGGATGTTCTATGCAACTGCCCGACTCCATCTTTTTACTTTTGTGGATTTCGGCACAGCAAGCGAGCAGGATTATCGCGAACAAGATTTCACCCTCTTTCAAAATGTACTGTCTTTTGCCCCTTCGCTTGCAAAAGACGTCAGATATATCGCGTTCCCGTCCACCAAAATGGAGCAGTTCGCAGATCTTCTGGTTTCGCTCGTGAATTTGCAGGGGCTGTCAATCGACGGTGACCATTACAGTTGGGATGAAACTCCTCTTGAGATTCAAGCTATCGTTCTCGGAACAGTCTTCCCCAGACTGTCTACCTTGCGTATTGCGAGAATGGACACGTTTCCGGTGCTCGACGTCTTGCGCACCCTGTCGAATATCCAGGAGCTATTCCTCTATTACATTATCACAGCCCCATTAGGTGATTCCAATGACCAAGATAATCAGATTCACCTACCTCTCCTTCACTGTCTAATACTCGAAGGCTACGACAATGATGACTTGGATCCACCGTTCTCTCTTCGCTCGATGCTGACGCATTCGCAGTGTAAACCAGATACGCTTGTTTTGAGGGAACCATCCGGAAATGCTGGCCATGTGTTAACTTTCTTTCATGAACTGTGTCTTGGCGGTATGCCCAAGCATTTACGAACGCTGTACTTGAGCGAGGACTTTTTCCGAGTCTGTCAAGGTCGGTATCTTTGTTATATATGGTTTTTCTTGTGCTAATAGGTCGCACATATGCAGCATATGGTCCTGATAATGAATACAAGTCGGCAGTCAAATTCTTTGATCTTCTAGCCGTTCCCAATTTGGAGCATTTTCACGTTGAAGTGCTAGTTCACGGACCTGTGTTCGATCATTCAAACCCTTGGGATTACACGCCTTTCTTCTTCCTCCGCCTTGCAGAAATGCTCGGACACGGAAGAGAAACTTGGGGTCGTTCTATGCCTCTTCGTTCAATCAATTTTGTTAAAGTTGAAAGCGAAGGTAATTGGGAACATGCTCAGACACTGGACAGCGCGTGGAAGGCGTTTGATGAGGTTCTTGTGAACAAGACCTTGTTACCTATGTTAGAGAAAGTCGCTTTTGAGCGGGCTTTCGGGAATTTAGATGCATTGAGAACTTCGCTTCCTCGCGCTATGGATGCTGGGTTGGTCTGCTTCGGAGCAGTTGCACAGAGCTTCACCATATGGCGTTAACACTTTCATGCCTGTGTGTTCTCTCAACATACTCCCTCACATCTTTCATTCTTCATCGTCCATCTCGACTTTGCTTCAAACGTTAGGTAGTAGCGTCCTTTGGGACGATTTATCGAGGGTACTTTCATTTTACTAATAGCTTCCTCATCATACAGGAATTATCCCAATCCATTCTATTGTCTCGCTCTATGTGATTGGCAACGTCCGAGCAGATTGAGTTTTTACAAAACCATTCACGATGATGTGAATAAATTTATTGCTGTTTACAAAATTGTTGACTAGCAGTCACCTCCAAACTTTATGTTTTGAGCACTTTTCAAATGTTATTTGGGACGATTCCCTTGTATTTTCGAAGAATTTTGAGCATAGTCTGTGATTGGCGAAGTCCTTCACAAGCGGCAAGCTGCGAAAGGTGAGAAATGTGATTCGCATCATTTCTGGGATTCTAACAGTACCTAAATCATGAGCTACAGTGGAGTATTCGTCGAGTTTCACAGGGAATATGTTCGAAAAGCTGAAATTTCAAGCTTGGAACTTTCGGGATTTCTCACCTGGAGACGATAGCCCAAAATTATGCGATTCAGAATCTATAGCTTTGGTCTTAGATTTCGACGTAGTGAGGAAGATATGGATTCCGCGCGCAAACATCTTCTTTGACGAATTCGCGCCTGGCCAACTTTTTTGCAAACGGCAATAAGGGAGTGAAGTAAGTGGTCAAGTATTTGAACCACACAAGCACCGGAAGACAGAAGAGAAGTTATTTTTTGACGAAACTGAAGGTACATAGTGGGGTTATATTGTTGTTCTCCCAGATAACTGCCGCTTCAAAGGCGCAAAAAAAATACATTCAATATGCTCCATATACCAGTAGAAGGCATTACTACTTGTGGAGTGGTTCCTGGGCCTACCAGAAGAGGAGGCGAATCGGAGTTGTGCGAGTAGAGTTAGGATAAGCGGTGACGGGGTCAGCAAAAATGACTGCCAGATGTCAAAGGGAAATGAGGGATGAGTAAATGGTTAAAACTCACTGGCGTTGTCGGTAGGGTCATATATCATGGTCGGCTCGATGATGGCTATATCATCTTTGAATCAACACGATTTCAAGTCACCAGGTGAGAGGAAGAATACTCACGCCCTCCAGGCCCGGGATTAGTCCATCGAGGTCTCCAACTCGAAGGGCTGACATCTTTATACCAGATCATATTCTCACCACAGTACTTTTGAGGATTCGTCCATCCACCGTGGATAGTCGACAACGTTGTACCCGGAGGGGTAGTACCCTCTACAATTTGGTAAGAAAAGGGCGATGGGAGGACACATTCACTGACCCGGCTTTCCGTCAGAGGGTGCAAAGAAGAGGAATCCAGGCAATTTGGCTTGAGAACAATCGGTGAGGTCTTCAACAACACTAGCATAACCGAGGCTTTTGTTGATGGAGTTTTCAATCCTGGTCAATATTTAGAAAGATTCCAGGCTGGATGGAAACGACTCCTTACGAGAGGTAAACAGGCTCATCGGCAACACAGTTGCTCCAGTACCTGAACCTCAAAACTTCTTTTCCATTGTTGGTCAAACCAAATGATCCCCATGCACCCAGTGTGGAAGACTGGAAAATGGTCTTTAGACATGGTTTGTGCAGGAATTTAGCGGCTACTTACAACGTATCCGAGAAACTTATCATCTGTAGCGTTCACGACCGCGATCGGCCACGAAATTTCGCTGTCCCCGTGTCAAAATAGACGTTTTTTTTCGGCTAAATGAAACTCACCTAGGACAATATTCCTCAGCAAAGGCTGATATTGTGAGGGTGGTAATCACGATGAGACTGTTGAGGAACGAATACATTTTTTTGAAGGAACAGCTTACAGGTGGTTTCGTGTCTTTTAAATGGCCCCCCGGAAGTTTGATTTCCCCTGAAACAGGCAACTGGTAGACTCCGGATTTCACAATAGTTTTATTCCCAGGCACATCAAGCTCAATGGAACGCGCTGACAACGAGGTGTCACTTGTCGTTTTCAAATACTCTGTGTTGGTGTGAAGGAACCGGGACACCCTTTGACAACGTCTATAATTTTCAACATGGAGCTTCGAATCAAGTTGAGTTCTGGAAAGTGCGATGTTAACCCGGAGCTTGAAACCAGACATCGAGTGGCAGCTTGCGACGTAATGAGAGATTCAAATGCAGAGGTCGTCTTGAAATGTCAGATCATGGAAATTTCATCTCTTCATTGTATACAGTTCCCGGTACTCTTATATCACCTATCAGCGCTAAGCCAAGGAATCAAAATTTCAGGGACAGCAGGACGTACCAAACGACCAGGCGTGTACGTGTTTCAACTGCATTCCAAGAGATTGGTACACGAGATCCTAGAGCGGTTGTCCCGTAGTAATATAGTTGATATTCGAATCGCAAAACAAATAGGATATTGCCGGAAATTTGATCAAATGCTGAAAGGGAAACATAATCTGTCACAGGAGCAAGCAAAGCGTGGGAAGGATCGAGCTTTCTAGTGCAAAATACTAACAAGTGAAAAGTGATCATGGCATATATCAAGTAGTTCGTAGCAAGAGAGTTGGAGGAAAGGCGGTAGCAGACAAAGAAGCAAGCAGGAAGCCAGTGATCCGGGGGATGCGGTTACTTAACCGACAACGGACGGGAGGTAAACTTCAAGTGGACACAAGACCCAAAACAACCACCTACAAACACATGTAAACCAACGAGCCTTGCTGGTCGGGAAGATGGGACAACTTAGACTGGGAACGGGTAAATAGCATGTGGTAGTCATGATGAAACCAGCAATGGCCATTTTTTATCCCTACAGCAATAAAATCAGAATAGGAGCTTATAATGGGGGAATGGGACTTTGGCGTCAATGGAAAGTCTGTCTTGGTCGAAAGTTCGTGGTCAAATTGCTTCTCTCGAAAGTGTGAACAAGGTGGGGACGATCAGACGAGTGGTGGTTCTAAACCAGGCGTTCATTTTGATGATAAGAAGTGTGACCACCTAATTGATCATCTCTGGCTTGTCCGCGATGACACTCGAGTTAATCTTCTATGTAAATTACAATGAAACATGGACCACAAGTATACATCACAGAATCTTAAATTGAATCCTCATTTTGATGTCTTGAAGACCACAAACAGGCAGTGTCTCCGAGGTCTACCGTCTGCACACTTTCGCTAGAGCGACAGCAGGCTCTACAACATTCTCCATGACGAGAACGTCCCCTCACGAACTTTCAAATCAAATCAAACGAACACACAACAATGGTAATATGATTGAACCGAACCTATTACTTACACAATGAAGAACTAAGATGGAAAACTTGTTTATATCACTGAGCACGGCCAAAGGAATTGTGTTCCCGCCAAGTCTTTTGGGATGGAAAGGAAAAAAAGGATATAGATGTGTATTTGATACGTGTAAGCATCAAAAGAAAGAAGAGAAGTTATTCAAGGACGGAAACTGAATGTAAATAGTGATATGATACTGTTGTTCGTCTAGATAATGGACTCATCGAGGCAAAAAAAATAAAAATAAATTCAGAGTATAAACGAGGGAAACGTATGACAACCTGTCAAACAGGGTAACTGCGTTTACCAGAAGAGAAGGCGAATGGGAGTTGAGCGACTAGACCAAGGATAGGCGGTGACGGGATCAGCAAAAATAACTACCAGATGTCAAAGGATTATCAAAAGGATATTTCAAGGTATAAAACTCACTCGCATTCTCATCAGGATCATAGATCATGGCTGGCTCGACGATGGCTAGAATCATCTTTTGGTCAGCACGATATGAAAATGTGAGGTGAGTGGAAAGAATACTCACGTCCTCCTGGCCCGGGATCAATCCAACGAGGTCTCCAGCCCACAGGGTGACCATCTTTGTACCAGATCATATTCTCACCACAGCACTGTTGAGGATTTGTCCACCCGCCACGCACAGTGCACGATGTTGGGCCGGGAGGAGTAGTTCCCTCTACAACTTGGTGAGAAAATGGAATGCAATGGAAGAAGAGATAGACAGACGAGGCTTTCCGTTAGATGGCGCAAAGAAGAGGTATCCAGGTAACTTGGCTTGAGAACAATCGGTGAGGAGGTCTTCAACGACGCTAGCATAACTGAACATTGGGTTAATGGGGTTTTCAATACTGGGTGATATTTAGAAAATAGATTCGGGACGAGATGGCAGCGTTCACATACGAGAGAAAAACAGGTTCATCGGCGACACAGTTGTCCCAGTACTTGAATTTCATAAGTTCTTTGGTTTCGTTGGTCAGACCAAATGACCCCCATAAGCCAAGGTTAGAAGTCTAGAATTTGTCAGAAAATGTTTATTCATCCTTCGCAAGGATGATAGAGGTCGCTTACAACGAATCCGAGAAACGAATCATCTGTAACGTTTATGGCCGTGATGACGCCAGAAAAATCGCTATCCTCTTGTCTAAGTGAACGATCGTTTGCTAGAATGAAACTTACCTGGGACAATAAGCCTCGGCAATGACTGGAGCTATGAGAATGGTGGTCAAGATGAGGCTGCTGAGGAATGAATACATCTTTTGGGGAATAGCTTACCGGTGCTTTCGTTTCTTTTAAATGGTTCTCCGGCTGTGAGGTTTCTCCTTAAACAGGCTACTCGTCGGCCCCGGATTCCACCTGCAGTTTTCTTTCAGGAACAACAGGCTCTTCGAAACGTCCGGACAGGGAAGTGCTTGATCTGAATTCAAACATTTTGCCTAGTAGAAAGAATCCCAGACCCAGTTTGACAATTGTCAGCAGTTCAACAGTGGGCAGTGAAAAAGGTTGAATGCCAAAAAGAGCGACTTTAACCTCAAAGTTGAAAGCTGGCTTTCGTAGACGACGAGTATAATGAGGTTACCCAATCCAAAGGTCATCTTACCACTTAAATTCACAGCATCTTCGTTTCTGCGCTGTATGTGGCCTCCCGGTAGTTACATATCACCTATCTGAAGTCACTTGTCAGCTCCATGCCAAGAAATCAAATATTAGGAACAGCAGGCAATACTGAGAGGCCGGGGAAATGAATGTTTCGACTTGTTTACAAAGGATTGATATACAAGAACCTGGAGCGCTTCTACCGTGCCTCTACAATTGACGTTTAGCATGGAAAATCATCGTACGCCGAAAGAGGACCACAATTTTTAGAGTAACAAGTCGGCGCGCCGTGAAGGATCATCATTTCGAGTGCAGATATTACTTAGAGTCAAGAAAGCAGGTGGAAAATGAAGTGGTCCGCAATGCGAGACTCGGAGGGAAGGCAGACAAAATGGGTGGCAGACGAAGGGGCAGACCGAGAGATCCGGAGTACGCGGTGATTTCACTGACAACGGGCTAGAGTTATGTAAAGCCTTAAGCGGACACGAGATGCAAAAACAGAAGCCTTGCTAGTTGGAAAGAGGAAGAAGTCAGAGCTTAGGCCTGCGGCGGAAACTGACATGTGGCAGTGGTGGTCATGATGAGACCAGCGTACCCATTACTTGTTTCACTTGCTCTCGTCTGCACTTTCAAGAACGCCTCGGCTCTATGTGTTCCTTGCATTGCAATATCTTCCGCAGCGTGTTGGGGTATCTGCCGTGAGAATAGGATGGAAGGCAGGATGCCAGATATTTCAATCGTCTAAGCTAGCAATATCGTATCCGGTCACATTATTTCCTTACTGTAATAAATACACACTATTAGCCTGCAATAGAGGAATGGGAATTTAGTATCTACGGAAAGACCGCTTGGTCGCAAACCACCATGATCCCTTGCGCGATACTCCCAATTGATCTTCTTCACGACATCTTTTCTTTCTTATCTTTGGACTAGGAAGGTCGTAATGCACTCTTCAAATGTTGTCACGTCAGCAGGACCTTCCGCGCAAATGCCCAACCGCATGTCTTCTCCTATGTCGATCTCAGCAGAAGCAAGCAGCGCGACGATGTCATCCTTTTCCACCGCGCACTTTCCTCAAACAACTCCTTTGCGACGCATGTCAGATATTTCCAATTCCAAGCCTCGTTCATGTCAACGCCAGAATTCGTGGATGTCGTTTCGTCTCTCGTCCAGCTACAGGTGCTTTCCATGTCCGGAATGCATAAGACCTGGGACCAACTTCCTGTTCACAGCGCGTTTTTAGAAAAATTCTGCGTCAGGATATGGTTTCAGAACGTCGTGGCTCTCCTGCTGGCACCTCCTTCCACAGGACGACCTAATTTTTCTATGGCAGGAGTGGGCGTTAGGAGAGGTGAAAAATCCTGGCTGTGCCAGGACAGCGTGATGCTTTTGTCACGGGAGTCAGCCCACGAGGGCTGGACTCTCTCTCAACATGTTTTGCGTTAGGACAATTAAACCAGATTATATCAGAATATATATACTATCCTGTTATGTGTTATGCCTCAGGCTGTTTGTTAAATCCTGCGCCAGGAGAGCTCGCCTGTTCTGATTCAGGCTACGTCATGGGAGATGACACAGCTCCTGAAACAGAAGAGACAGACTCTCCCGATCCACCTTCTGTAGCAGGAAAGGTCGACTATCCTGTGTCTCCGGAGAATCCAACAGTTTTGTTAGCTTAAATTGGGCTAATTTGGATGGTTTGCATCTCCTGACGCAAAAGATGGATCAGGAGAGTCAAGCTGTTGGGCTCCGGGAGTAATGTTATGTCTCATGACGTAGCCTGAATCAGAACAGGCGAGTTCTCCTGACGCAGGATTCAACAAACAGCCTGAGGTATAACTCATACATAGGAAAGTGTAAATATCCTGATGTAAACTAGTTTAATTGTCCTAATACAAAACACGTGGAAAGAATGTCCAGCTCTCCTGTGCTGGCTCCTGTGACTGAAGCGTCACGCTGTCCTGGTGCAGCCAGGACAATTCACTTGTCCTGACGCCCACTCCTGCCACAGAAAACTCAGGCTGTCCCGTAGAAGAAGGTTCCAACAGGAGAGCTACACCATTTGGAAGCCATACCCTAGCGCAGAATTTTTCTAAAAACGCGCTGTGGTTGGAATTGGCAAACACGCTGGCCCGCAGGTTTCCGGTCTTCCTGTAGCCCGCTTTTCACTAGTTACTTTACATTACATTTTCTTGCTCATTTCATTCTTTTACTCATTAATACACATTCTGAGTATCTTATCTAGTAGGTATAAAAGATCTAGAGTACCTACAATAAATACATCGAATTCTTTTCTCTTTCGGTCCCCCTAAAAGTTCAACACTTCCCAGTGAGATCACAGATGTGCTTCTTCTCAAGGTCTTTCCCAGGCTGTCCGCATTGCACATCGCAAAAATTCTACAATTTCTCATTTCCCGATGTCTTGAACAGTTTGCAGAATCTGCAGGAATTCTCCCTGAATTATATTGCTGGACTGGAGTATGATAATTCTGCTAGAGTTTCGCCCTGAGACCGACGATAGCGGTAAGAATCAAGTATCCACGATTATATTGAGCTCGTTATAATCGCGTGAAGAGAGCTGTAAGTACTGAAGCACTCATCCTTATTGTACGTTAATTCCTATATCCGATACCCGTAGTTCGCCATTTCCAACCAATTCCAAGAACAATGAAGAGTGCATTCGCCTGCCCCATCTTCTTTGTATCTCATTTGATAAAAAGCGTCACTGCTCATTTTTGATGTCTTGGAGATTTCAGGCAGGGAGTGGTTAAGAGATCTACACCCTTGCACTCGAGCGCCCAGAGCGAATGTTCTCTATGGCTGCAACTTCTCTTGTACGAACTTTCATATCAAAGCACCCTAACTCAAAACAATGAGAACTTGATTGAACCCAAAGTATCGCTTACGCCATGAAGAACCAAGATGGAAAAATTGACTATAGCATTACACACGTCCAAAGGGATTGAGTCCACGCCAACTCATTTCGGTGGTAAAAAAAAAAGAAAATAATTTGTATTTGACACCCATAGGCATCATAAGAAAGAAGAGAAGTTATTCACAGACATAAACTGAATGTAAATGGAGATATGAGATTGCTATTCGCCTAGATAAATGTCTCCAGAAAGGTGCATGCAAGACAATCAAAGTATGAACTAGCAGAACGCACGGCTACCTGTTCAAAGGGGTAACTGCGCTTACCAAAACATGAGGCGAATAGGAGTTGTGCGTGTAGAATTGGGATAAGCGGTAACGGGGTCAGCGAAAATAACTAGTAGATGTTAAAAGAATATCGAGCAAATGTATAAAGGTATCAAACTCACTGGCGTTGTCCTGAGGATCATAGATCATGGCCGGCTCGATGATAGCTATAATCATCTTTCGTTAGCACGATATTTACAGTGCCAGGCGAGTGAAAAGAATACTCACGTCCTCCCGGCCCGGGATTAATCCATCGAGGTCTCCAACCCAAAGGTTTTCCATCTTTGTACCAGAGCATATTCTCACCACAGGACTTAGAAGGATTCGACCATCCGCCAGGGACAGTTGACAATGTTGTACCAGGAGGGGTAGTCCCCTCTACAAGTGGGTAAGAAAAGGTGACCAAATGGAAAGACAGATGCACTAACCGGGCTTTCCATCAGATGGCGCAAAGAAAAGGAATCCAGGTAGCTTGGCTTGAGAACAATCGACAAGGTCTTCAACAACACTAGCGTAACCGAGGCTGGGGTTAAGAGGCTTTTCAATCCTTGTAGATATTTAGAACACATATTCTGGACAAGGTGGCAGCGTCCACTTACGAGAGGTAAACAGGTTCATCGACGACACAGTTGTCCCAGTACTTGAAGTCCAGAGCTTCTTGGATATTGCTGCTCAGACCAAATGATCCCCAAGCCCCCAGTTTGGAAGACTGAATATTTATTTTTTCAGAAATGGTTCTTTCAGCTTTCACAAGTATGTTAGAGGTCACTTACGACGAATCCGAGAAACTTATCATCTGTAGCATTCACGGCAGTGATCACACCTGAAAGATCGCTGTCGTCATGTCAAAGCGAGCCTTCATTTGGTCAAAGAAATCTTACCTGGGGCAACTATCATCGGTGGGAGCTGAAGCTACGAGAATGGCGGTCAAGAGGAGGCTGCTGAAGAGTAGATGCATTTCTTTGCTGGAACAATTTGAAGGTGCTTTCGTTTCTTTTTAAATGGTCCTCCGGGACTTGAAATTCTCCTGAAACAGGCCACTAGTCAGCTCCGGATTCGACAAGCAGTTTTTATTTTCGGGAACAGCAGGCTTTTCAGAACGTCCGGACAACATCTGGGCACCATTTGACAAGTCTCGAAAGTATTCAATAACGAACATCGAAAAAGGTTTGAACGCTAGAAAGAATGCCTTTAGCCTCAAGCTTGAAAGCCGACTTGGACGGGCAAAGGGCAGAATGAGATTTTCGAATTCAAAGGTCATTTTGAGCGCGAAGGTTATGGAAATTCCATTTTTTCGCTGTATATGGGTTCCCGGTAGTTACATATCACCTATCTGGAATCACTTGTTAGCTCCTTGCCAAGAAATCAAATATTGGGGACAGCAGGTGATACTAAAACACCGAGAAATGGATGTTTCGACTAGTTTACAAGAGATTGATATACAGAAGCCTGGAGCGCTTATACTGTGGCTTTACAATTGACGTTCAGCACGGAAAATGATCCAACGCTGAAAGAGGACCACAATTTTTTGGAGTAACAAGTTGGCGCGCCGTGAAGCATCGTACTTTCGAGTGCAAATATTACCTAAGGTAAATAAATCGTGTCAAAATTGAAACATTCCGCAATACGAGACGCGAAGAGAAAGAAGACGAAGATGATGACACACGAAAAGGCAGACTGAAAGCGCGACCTGGAGTACGCGGCGATTTCACCGACAACGGGCAAGCCTCAAGCGGACACTGGATGCGAAGCCAGAAGTCTTGCTAGTTGGGAAGAGGAGGAGGTCGGGGCTTAGGCCTGCGGCGATTAATGGCATGTGGCAGTGGTGGTCATGATGAGACCCGCGTAGCCAGTACTTGTTTCACTTTCTCTCAACTGCATCTTCAAGAACGTCGTAGCTCTGTTTGTTTCTTACCATCCTCTTACATTAAAATATCTTCTGCGGCGAGTCGGGGTATCTGCCAGTGAGAAGAGGATGGAAGGGAGGATGCTATGGATTTCAAACATCCAAGCTGGCAACGTCGCATCCGGCCAAATTTTTTTCTTACGGCAATAAATACCCAATTTGAGCCCGCCGTGGAGGAATGGGAATTTGGTGTCAACGGAAAAATCGCTTGGTTGCAAACCACCATGATCTCAAGCGCGTCTGGGGCGACACTCCCAGCTGATCTTCTTCACGATATCTTTTCGTTCTTATCTTTTGACCAGGAAGGTCGGCAAGCACTCTCCCAATGTTGTCAGGTCAGCAGGACCTTCTGCGCAAATGCCCAACCGCATGTCTTCTTCAACGTGGATCTCAGCAGAAGAGGCAAGCAGCGCGACGATGTCATCATTTTCCACCGCGCACTTTCCTCAAACGCCTCCCTTGCGACGCATGTCAGATATTTCCAATTCCAAGCCTCGTTCATGTCAACCCCAGAATTCGTGGATGTCATTTCGTCTCTCCTGCAGCTACAGGTGCTGTCGATCTCCGGGATGCATAAGACATGGGACCAACTTCCTAGTGAGATCACAAGCGCGCTTCTTCTCAAAGTCTTTCCCAGGCTGTCCGCTTTGCATATCGCAAAATTCTACAGTTTCCCATTTCCCGATGTCTTGAACAGTTTGCAGAACCTGCAGGAATTCTCTCTGGATTATATTGCTGGATTGGAGTATGGCGATTCTGAGAATGATGAAGAGTGTATTCGCCTGCGCCATCTTCGTTCTATCACGTTTGATGGCTATGAAGACAGCGATGTGCTTCCAACTTTCTCCTTGCGGTCGGTTTTAATGGAGTCGCAGTGCCCTCTGGAGACTCTCATTCTGAAGGACTCAACTGGACGTGACGGGAATATTCTTACTTTCTTCCACGAATATTGTCTTGCTGGATTAGGAGATAATTTACGAACACTGTATCTTGGAGCAGAGTTCTTCAGGACAATTCAATGTGGGTATTTTCTTTTGTTCGCAACAATGACATCCTCAGGTCTATTATATTTATAGCCCACGATCCTGACAGCGAACCGAAGGAGACAAGCAACTTCCTTGATATTGGAACAATTCCTCGATTAGAACATTTATACATCGAGACCCCAGCCTCCAACTCATCGGTCTCAAGGAGCAGGAGCGTTTGGGAAACGTCGGCTCACTTTTTCCTTCGCTTAGCTGAGATGTTAAGGTCCGGGCCAGAGACCTTGACTAACAGCTTGACACTATGTTCACTCACGTTTGTGGACGTCCAGATTGCAAATCCACGAGAAAATACTGAACCGTGTCCAAATGCTTGGACAGCTTTTGACGATGTTCTCATGGATCGGAACTCACTGTCACTGCTGGAAAGAGTTTCTTTTACAAAGGGGTTCAAGCAGTTGGACGTTCTTCAGACGTTGCTTCCACGTGCCGTAAATGCAGGAATACTACGTCTTGGTGCTGATGCAGGCAGCGTGAGTTTGTGGTTCTGACTTTTAGATTTCATTCCTTCTAGTTACACTGCACTTCTAAAAAAATCCCCACCATTGTTTCATGTCATATCTTAGTGTTCACGCTCTCATACTCATTTCACGGAAGTTAGAGACAGTGCTTTTTGACTGGTTAAGCATCTCATTGTATGTGTGCGAATAAATTTATTGGGATAATCACAAACGGCCTCGAGTTTCGCAGAACATACCTGACAAATAATGCCCCGAGACTCTTTTTTTTAAAAGTGAAGTCATAATATGTCTCCATGTTCCCCCAAATTTGTCTTGCTACGGGCCAGAACTCAACCTAATATGGTAACCTCTCTTGACACGCATATTCCACAGTGAAGGTTGAGTGAAAACTGACCGTGGATTTCTTTTAAATTCCTTCTCCAGTCATCTTGCGCGAATGCTGATCTCCCGAAGACAATGGAACGGCATGAATTAACCTTCTGATTCCCATGATCTTAGTCTGCCCCCAATTGACCACGACCATGGCAGTCCAACACACGATGCTCGTTCCATATGCTAGGCGGAACATTTGCAGCCATATTCTCAAGAACTCAGGTCGATCACCGTGAGCGCCTGTATCCTCTCCACTTCCAGTCATCAGTGACCCTGTCCCGTCTGCCTTTGAAGCTCCCACTTTCCGCGCAACTTGCGCTAAAAAATGCGAGGACATATCAGACCTTCCTGTCAGATTTGTTTCTACCGACAGACACCTACCAAGGGAAGGATCATAGGTTTTGCAAAATGAGTACAATTTACCTCATGCTTCCATGTTTCGTGTTGGAACGGTCGCCGACGCAAATACCTGTGAAAATATTGGATCTTCGAAGTAGATTGCCACAGCGACCTTGATTTGTGCGCATGGGACGTTGGACTCATCTGGCCCTTGAAGCATTGCATTTCCGGTGGGTTGAATGATTGAAACTGGTATGTCTTCTTGAAACCTCTATTTTCATTCTTCCTCATGACTTACTCCGCACCTGGGTTAGCTACTTCTTCGAGTATAAAGGACAGAGTCTTCCACTAATGAAACTCATACTTTTCAACCCCACATTCCTTTCGACCTTTGAGTCTTTGGCAGTCTTTCTTTTTCTTACTAGACCTACTTCGAACAAAGCAAAACACTAGGCTCTACACGATGGTCCACCTTTCCGCATCTCTTATCGCTTTCCTCACTCTCACTGGCACCTCGCTTGCCGTGCCTTCGCTCCCCAGCAATGCCCTCCTTCCAAGAGACTCTCATAAGATCGCCTTTGACGATGTTTCCAAACGCCTTCTTGCTTTCGACATCAAAGGGAGGTCCCTGGGATCGTTCCCTATGACTGCTGGGTTCGGAAAGAGAGCTGGAACTTGTACTCCCATGACAAACAATGACATTGCGAAAATCCCTGGACTCCAGAAACTTCGGGATGAGGCTGGTACGTCGATATTCCAGTATTATCAGCAACACATCTTCTCTAACATTCATTTATCTAGACAAGAACTGGGGCAATCGTGGTCGTAATGAAGTTGTCAACGACCCAGGCGCCCCTGATGCTCCTGCAAATGGTATGATAAACAAACTCCCATTTCCAGCCCCTTTTAAGTCATCTTACATGTGTTTATGTAGTTTGTGCTGACGATGCTGGTGTCACCATGGTATACGACGGCACGCCAGCGTGTAAGGATATCATCAACCAGGCTTCCGGTACCCTTGAAGGCGGCAAGATCACTCTTGAGAACAATGAAGGTGTGAATATGGCCACCACCACTGAGGTCACTCAAGCAGCTTCCTTTGGCCTTGACACCAAGATATCGGTCAGTTCATTCCTGTGAAAATGGCAGAGAGCATGCTGACGACGAGATATGGACAGGTTGGATTCAGTTTTCCTGAAATCGCAGATGTTTCTACAGAGATTACCGCCCACTCTGACTTCACCAACACTCAAGGCACTTCCAATTCTGTTGGCGCAGACATGCGTACGCTCCAACGTATTGAGCAGCCAGTCGATGAAGGTCAAACCAAGTATGTTACCTTTCCCTATTTCACATAAGTACCGCTCATGGATTGCGTCTTAGTTGCAAGGTTATGCTCACGACCAAGTCATGCTCCATTACTGGCAAGGGATCCCTCAAAATGATTGCGACTGGAATCTTCTGGTTCGAATACAAAGATATTGTCGATGGTCACCGCAAGTGGGGTCTTTCCATGGACTCCGTTCTCCCCGACGTCGACGATAGAGCCACAGTTATGCAATTCAAAGTTCGTTTCTTGCCCTTAGTCTGCCCTCAAAAAATGAGATCCTTATTATGTTGTCTTTCCGCAGGCAACTGGAAACATTGACTCTGCAGGCCACTTTGCTTCTTCTGGGTGCACGAATGGTACTACCATCGTCACAAAGGTGTAATATATTCGGATATTTATCGCTACCACACGTTTTACATTGTATGTACTACTTACCCAAGCCGAATATTCCAGCTTTGGTTTGCCAATTTGACACCTTTCATTTCGAAAAAATGCTTATATCGCCCTGGCGCTCTAATTATCCCTGACGCCACCCTATTTTCTGTGAGATATCACGTCTAAGTCTAAAAAGAATGAAACTGTAGCGCCAGACGTCGAGCGCTTCGTGGACCCACGCATCATTGCCTCTGTGTGGCGGGGACTTCAAAAGCAGGCTCGAGTATTTTCTGGAGCTGTTGATACTCTCTCATCCAAGGCCGCATCGCTCTCAAACAATCTGAGACATAGCACAGAATTGGATTAACCTCCCGACATTATCCGTGTCCGGCTTCGATGTTCCTTGTACTTTGGCCCCCAGTCCCTCTCCCGCCGCCCCCGACTTCTCCAGACGTTTGGCTACTTCTTTGCCCTCATTTGCTTCGGAACCTACGCAGGATGAGGGGAAGCGACAATTAGATACCAGCTGCTTTGAGAATATGTTTTCAATAAATTTTCCATTCTCCCCGATATTTGACAGCTTTCCGATCCCCTTCTGTGTTCCTCACCTATGCTTCCATGTCTGGAGTAGTGAAGGCAACCAGACGGTCGGTCGGTCTTTAGAACGAGATCTTAACTAGCCAGATCTCTCTCTCCATTCTGATGATATGAACCTAACACCCCTCACTCTTCAGAAAGGCGCATTGCTCAAGCCGAGGAAACGCGTTTCTTTCGTTTCCTCGAGCTCATTGAATCCAAGATCCGAATCAAAAACCCTCAACCTCACAGGTTTCAATGCGACCTTTGGCCAGGCTACGCCAGGTCTCGGCATGCTGTCGCCCACATTCAAAGCGGAGAAGCGCCCATTGTTCCCACCCAAAATAACACGAACAGTGCTGTTTGATTTTCAAAAGTACGACTTCTAACAGCTTCTAGACTCCGACTCATGTCATCGGAAGCATGCGAAATACAAAGGGCCATGATTACCAATTTGGGAAGAGGGAACAGCCCCGAGTCATCAGCACATGAGGCACTTGGGTATAAAGAGTTGGGAGTTGTGTACTTTGGTGTTTCGTTAACTGCGCTTGGTTGCTCCCAGCATCCTACATACACATCTACATCTACAGCAAACGACACAGCATGCTTTCTCCTATCCCTCTTCCCCTCGACATGGATCGCGTTTTCGATGACGCTCTTCATCCATTCGACGACTCTGGCTTTGGGGCCGCTTCTGTCCGGTCGCGTCTTGACGCGACTTTTATCAAAGCGGCGACGAATAGTCGCAAGCTCGCCATTTCCCAGTCCGACGGAGGGATTCCAGCCATGCTGGACATTCTCTCGCGTGCCGATCTCGCGTACGCAGACCTGCCTTCTGCCCACCTTGTCTGGCAGAACAAGTTTGGCGTCACCTATTCGAGGTACCCTGGTGTGAACGCCAACGAGACTTTTGGTGGCAAGGTTAGTGCCCATGTCTCGCGTTTCTCCCATGATTCAAAACTCACCTGGTTGTTAGACGGTCATGCAGCTCTTCGAGCAGATCCAGGTTGCAGCTTTATCCGCGTCGGAGTCGGTGAGTACCCCGTTCTTGAGAGGAATGACGAGTTCTAACTTCGTTCTTCCAGAAACTTGCTGAGTGCATTTCATTGTTGCGAGTTCTGAGCGGCACCGACATGGAAATCTGGTTCGAAGAGCAAGGTGCTCGTTTGCCTGCTAATGTCAGTCCCTCCTTCTCCTTTCGGCATATCATCGCCTAACTTCTTCGTTTCGTAGCGGCAGGAATTTGATGAAGTTTTGAGGCGTCAGCGTTTCGTGAAACACAACGTATGGCATCCAGCATACCTTACTGTTGATCTTCACTGACCATCCTCTTTTCAGCTCGATAACTACGAGATTCCCCGTCTTGAGAAACGCATTATGAAAATCAATGCCGCTCTCGTTGAAATCCGTGGATGTAGCAGCGACGGTCTGGTCGGCCTTGGCCTCACTTTCGATGACCATGGTTCGCCGTCGACGTCGGCAGCATCAAGTGAACTACTCCTGACGCCACCTTCTTCGCCGATTGAAGGATGGTATAATGGGAAAACAAACGATAGAATAGGGGGAGTCAATATGGCTCCTCCAAATCTCCACAAGATTGAAGCGGCTATACCAGAGGTCCGTCCTCTCAGGGAGGTCCCCGGTATTAGCTGCAACCGTAGAGAAGGGAGGAGGGTAGGGAAAGTTGTACCGAAATTTGGAGTAATCGGAGAAGAGAGGAAAGCGAAGTGGGGGGTAATCGGAGGGGAGAGGGCGAGGAGGTTGTAAGTAGAACGACGCACATTGGATGAAGGGCGGGCGTCGGGATGCGAGAACAATGGACGGTGTTACCTATTGTATGCTCTTTTGTTATATTTTCGGAGTTTTATAGTTCCTTTGTGTTCGTCTTTGTGGTACCATGCTATGCAAATATTTTGTACTTCGGAAAATTTCGGTCGTTGTGGATTTTTTGTTTCGTCATCGGCTCCCAGAGTACAATCGATTTCGTCTTATACAGGTTTCGATGCTCTTTTATTCGTCCGATCTAAAATCGCAAGAAACGGCTGAGGCTGAAGAGAGAGGGCGCGAGAACTCGAGGAGGAAAGATGTGATGGGGGTTCTGCAGAAAGATCTGAACTCCGACACACGTGATGAGCAAAGGTCCAACTGATTTCATGTATTCTCGACGTGCCCGACTGCTTCGGCCACGTCTCAAGCGCATGGATTTCATTAAGGCTCGTGTGAATTGTCCGACCGTCTTCCGCTCAGGTCGCAATCCAGAAGGAAGCGACGTTTGGCCTGATTTTCGCGAGCTGAATAATTGGATATGTGTGACATTACAGCTGTTTGCATAAAGTTAAGCATTCTGCGAGAACCCCGAAACCTTGAAACTTCGAGAAAAATCTCCCCTTCGTCAAGAATTCATGTGCCGAGGGCTAGGGTTTCGAGGTTTTGAGGTTTCGGCGGAGTGCCAACCTTTTATGCAAACAGCTGTAACCAAGGTGTTTCCCAAAACCAATGCGTGTCATGATTAGAAGGCACAAGGTCAGTGAACACACGAAGTACCGGCCTCGTCAACCTCATTTCGGACCTCAAAAGGTCTGCTCTGGATGACACAACTAAAAAGTTTAGGAATAGCAAACAGTTCGTCACGAATTCTTATCCTTTGAAGCTTGGATAAAGCCAATAATGAAATGATTCAGCCAAACCGAAGTCCGTCCTCACTTCTGGCCTCCGAGTCCCTTCCTCCCAAAGGCAAAACAATGACGAGGGTGGGATTTGAACCCACGCCCCGGAGGACTAGAGATGAAGGTATTAATAGCCTAAATCTAGCGCCTTAGACCACTCGGCCACCTCGCCATGAAAGACGTTACTGCTGGTCCTGTAAACACCGGCGGAAAGGTTTGAGCCCGTTCGGTTTGGGTTTGGTGACCTCATCGCTTTGCAGCCGGGAGAAAAGAAATTGAAACACCGTTTGACAATTTCCATTAAAAGACGGACGCTGTATCTTCGTAAACTAATGGCAAATGCTGGAATAAGCGACCGAGAAAGAATAAGATAATCGAATTGAGGTAGATTACGATACTTGTGGTATGGCCAGTTCTCATATCAAAGAATAAACTTTTCCATCTGAAGGTTTTACTGATCTTTATTATACACGAGTTCTCCGGCATGTTTAGCCAACCATGGTTGACCATCAAGAAGGCAGGTAGGGCAGGCATCTACCTTACGCTTCTTAGAGATGAGCTCCTCATATATCTCGTCACGACTTGGGGGCTCTCCTGGGTCAATGTCAATCTTCGACACTAGAAACTGTGTATGAGAGGGTTCTTGGAGAGCACATCAGGAAAATTTACATATGCCAGCGATGATGCCAGTCACGATAGCTGAAGATTGGTCGGTTCCATCTCGCGAGTTGTACTGTCGTTAGAATCAGCAGTCATTGACCCACGATTTAAGTGCAGTTTCTCACTCCTGCGTGCGCATCAGTGGCAATAATACGCGTCCCTGGTGCCCATACATCGACACACTGAATATTTAGCCGAAGTTCGTTTCAGTTCGCAAGGGCTCGAACCTTTCCGCGATTTGAAAAAACGGCATCCTGATTCCATTCGGTAGAAGCACCCACAACAAACTCATGTGTTTTCTCCGGTTGTGTCTTCCCGGTGTCCACGTGCATTAAGTCCACAAAACACTTTATAGAAGGTCTTGGTGTCAACAAAACAAAAAGCACGTTTACGTGGAAACCAACGGCCTACCCGATTTTCACCATTGTCGCCAGCAGGGACAACCTGAAAGGAAACAATCAGCCAATTGGGACAAAACACTGGCCTAAAAGAACGTGCAACGTATAAGCCAGCCTTGGCTGCCTAGCAGGAAATTAGAGGCAGTCACGATGCACTTATGCATAGCTACGGACGAACTTTTTCGATCAAGGCCTTCCAATCATGATTATTTCTCTCGAAGAATACTGGGAAATTAATGCTGATAACTCCAGCATCGAAATTGAAGGCGACCTCGAAGTGGTTGATGGCTATTTGAATGGCCTCGTATATGCGAGACATGAACGCCTTATAGTCATTGGCCATCTCTGCACAATCGTTTGCAGACCCGCAAATCTAAGTGAGAATTAATGATGCGCTGGCATTCTCAGAGTAACCAAGTCAGCACCTTAATAGGGAACAAGTGTGCTTTTGGCGATACACCGCCGTTGGCTCCAAGCACAAGCGAAGCCATTCGAGTCTGGCTAGCAGTAAGCGAGAGAACCGCAGCGAAAGAAGAAGAATAGCATACTCCATGTTTTGTAGCTGAACTGTCGAATCTCGGATCAGAGTTCTACAAGCATGAGCGTGAGAAACTTGTAAACACAAATAATCCCGGTTTAGAGCTAACCCAATCCTGAACTCCTGGGATATTAAGTGACTGGCCGGCTTCGATACGTGATGTATGCCGTAGATCTGGATTGTCAAATTCTACGCCGGAGTCCAAAAGATAAACCTGGGAGCCAGAAAATATCAACGGCGGAAAAAAAAAAATGCACTTTACACCTACCATGACTCCTTTGCCGTCCGTTTTGGCCTCCAGTAGATCGTCGTTATATTCCCATCCTGTTCGAATTTGTTTTGAAATATGATCTGAGTCAATGGATGTCATTGCAGCAATATGCCTGGAACATCATCAGTTTCATAACCGTGCGCCAAAAGAATTAAATAATGGCCACCAATGTACTCGGCGAAATACTGTAGAACTTCCCAGAGGCATCTGCGCAGCTCTGTTCTCCGCCAAACCAAAGCCCACTTCCGTGGGAAGTTTCGCAAGCCAGGGCTTTGCCTTCTGAATGACACTGACGAGTGGTTCACGCACAGGAATCCGGTTGCGAGTGAGCTGAGAAACAAAGAAGTCACGGGTTGCTTTTTCCTTTGGGACATTGAAGCAGGATTCTAGATGAAACGAAGCCCGCACGTGAATGTCCGAACAAATGAGTTAAAAGATTTAACATACTTGTGTAAGCAATCATACCAGAGACAAGTGCCGCTGAGTTAGATGTTCCATCGCTTGTGGAATAGTTATCCTATGAAATTGAGATTATAGACGATAAATTTCGTTGGGTATACCTGGAAAGCGGCTTTGATATTAGATCCAGGGGCCCAAAGGTCCAGGCACTAACAAAAATTCGTCAGGAACACTCCGGGTATATGTGGACAAAAGAGCGCACCGAGCCGCGGTTCGAGAAAGCCGAGACTTCATTGTACTCATTTGATGCTCCCACCACAATCTCGTGAGTTTTAGGAGGGCAAACTTGGACAGGCTTTTTGTTCGGATGATCATCAAAGCACTAGATCTGGTCAGAAGAAATCGACAGCGATACCTCATCGAAGACTCACCCGATTCCATGCATCATTGCCTGCAGCAAGGACCTGGGGTCGTCAATACGATACTAGAGAAGACACAAAGGGAAAGACGAAAATCCCACCACAATTAAACCCAAACGATTGGCCTGAAAATAACGTGGGTGAGGAACATTGTCGTTACAGACGAACGGCGAATACGCACCATGTCCATTTTTTTTACCCAAAGGTTACCCTGAGCTCCATCAAGCCCATTAAAAGTACGCAGACTAAGATTTATGACTCCAAAACGCTTTTCAGACTCAATCTGCTGAAAGTTTTCGAAAACAACATCCATCGCAGCACTTATATTTTCCATGACCTCGTCATTAGTCACCTCTTTCTCGTCGAACGCCTACCCGCGGTTATTAAAGCTGATAAAAGAAGAAGTGTGCTCACTAGCCTTGACAGAGACAAGCTTTGCATATGGGGCAAACCCCAGGTTTTGTCCTACGATTAAAGATGCCATTGCGGTCTATGAGAGAAATAGTTCAGAACAATTCATCTCAATTGAACGTGGACGCACTCCGTGGCTTTTATCACTTGAATCCACAGTCCGAGTCTACGAAACGAGAGCATTAGTTCAACTTCTACTCAAACAGGTCGCATAAAAGACATGCTTCCCAGAATTTTTCTATCGCTAAAAGTTCGATAACTGTTCCTTTGAACTCATCATTTCCGGCATTGACGCCAGCGTCGATAACGTAAACCTGTCCAAACTTAGATAAAGAAACAATAACCAGTACCAAAACATACCACGACACCATCTCCAGGCTTACACGCTTGCGGCGGGTTCCAATCAAAGCTCCCCACAACTGATACAAATCCAGTGTCTATACAGTCACTAATGGAGCGAAGATGCCTACACACATCTAATCAAGCTTAGCCTTAGTAAAATATCTATACGATACCATGGTGCATCATTGCGCAGTCCAAAAACCGCTGTTTGATTGTGACCACCATGCTCTGGAAGTAATGCAGGTGAGCATGGGTCAACAAGGAAGATGAGGAGACCCAAGGGATAAACGAAGAGGGGAAGCATCGGAACAGAGGCAAAAGACTTAAAACGCGAGGCCCTTATACGAAGAGCATGGATGGCCACAATCAAATGCCGTGACAGGTAGCCTGCGCTAAATAGTTGTCACGAAAGAGACAGCTGACAGAGCGCAAACGGATCGTTGGCATCATCGAGAGTTTAAAAGACCTGCAGGTGCATGATGAGCTGTGTTAATGACATGCAAACGGTTTACATTTTGGATACTAGTATTATTTTGCTGGTGATGAGAGGAAGAGGTGGGCAGGACAAATCCTCCTTACCTGGGGACAGATTCCCACTAAAGACCAAACAGAGGAACAAGATATAAGACACCAGGTTTGAGACGAACTTGAAGCATGAACTGTCCAGAAAGCATTTCTCACGACCAAATTGCAAAATATGCTGCAAAGAAACGAGCACATCAAACTATTTGATTATTTGACCCTCAGGGAGAGCTGAAAGCTTCTTCTCCTACGACTATGCTGATAAAAGAGGCGAATTCACGGAGTACTAATTACGAACTAACGTACTGTGATTGACAAGGGGGGGGGGGGGGGACCCAAGCTCGCTGATACAGGGTACACATGATGGTCCGGTCCACGGCGCGCTGACCTTATTGATGGTGCAGCCCTAATGTGGAGCATAAATTGAGATTCTCACAAAACAAAAGAGGTTATCGCCGATTGCCGGATATTTGCCAATCTGAAATTACACTCTCTTATGTCTGCAGTGCCCTTATGCAAAGCCGACACCAATGTGTTGAACGCCATTCCGTGGTTTATTGCTACTGAGTCGAATTATCTCCCCAAAATTCTTTCCAAACCTCCAAATCCACCATCAACATCTCTTCCCCTGCCAAAAATTCACTCGCAATACCAGTTCGTCTACATTCTTCCCCCCACAACCCAATGTCTTGGCGATCCCGCATGACTTCGTGGATAAGTGGGAAGGGCCGTATTTGATTGAAAGTGTAACCGGGGCGAACTCGTTCGGTCGAGACGCGAAACAGGGATCGTTTGTCGGTTAGTATGGTAGAATCTGACGGAGGCTGAAGGTTTGCAGCAATGTAAGCCCTTGTGAGCAGCATTTTCGCATGCTTAGTGATGAGGGATTGATAGTCCCGAATGTAACTCATAATTTTTGGGTATGCTTTCTGCCAAGCCTCCTCGTCATAGGCTTTGAATGGCTCAAGCTCTGGTGTAGATGCTATCGGTTGTATGTTGACCACCTCATGAACAGGGTCAAAGGAACTAAAGGTGTTAAATGACGGGAAAAGAGGTTTTTGCTGATCTCGCTCAAAAAATGAATCGTAGGCTTGAACCATTGAACCTTGCCGTGCTGCAACTCTCATGTCCTGCAAATTTTGGCGAAGAGTTGCCAATAGGGGACCCTTAAGTACATTCCAACCTGAACAATGCGCATGGATAAAAGCTAGCCAGACCACAGGTGTGAATACGGACCTCGGTTGGTGAGAACCTTGGGGATGTATACGCCTGTGCAAGACCAGGCTGAGATATCACATAGACTTGGTAAACGGTTAGTGGTTTTCAAAATGTATCATTCGGTGGCGTACACCTCATAAGTCCATCCCATTTCAACTAGACGTTCGGTAATGGCCTTTACTCGGGCACTCGCCACCTGAACATTATCCTCTTTACGGTTGAGGGACTCCCCCTGTAACCACTCGGTGATCTTTTCTGCATCCTGGGACGTATCATGAAACGATTAAAAACAAAGAAGACTGTGGTTACCCTGCTGATCTGTTCCTTCAATTTCACGCGAAATTGGACAAATTGTCCAATCTCTTCGGGGTGTAGGGCATCCAATAACTGAGAAATTTTGAAAATTCCTCGAGGTTTATTTCTCCCTAGAAGGTGTATTAGACATGCTAGCGAGAAGAAGGGGGGGAGGGCGTGCATTTACGGCCTTTCAGTATCCAACAATCGGGAGTATAATCTTTAGCGCACAACCAAGCTTGAGGGTGGTACTCTGGCAAACCATCCCCAACCATAACTTGCCTGCGGACAAAGCTATGAGATGCGGTTAAGTCTTAGGAGTAAAATCACTCACGATGCTGTCCGACATTCAACACAGAGTCTCGAGCAAGCAAGCAAATCCAACTTCTGAATGTTTGCCCGTCCACAGTCCTTTGAGGATGAATATAAATCGAGGGCGAAGGTCAAATCCCAAAGCTTACATGACAGTGAGTGTCGAAAAGAAGATGAATATATTGCTTGTCGGTGATGTCACCTGCCTCGAGAACAGGAAGACCCGCAACTTTACGACACCGTTTCCAAATAGCTTCAGGCGAAAGATGGACTCGGAAGTTATGAGAGACACGAGAAAGAGAGATGAGAGTCTTGGGGTCAAGGTACCCTGTTATCTGATGATGACAGATATGAAGCAAGCATTGAGGTGTGACTCGACCATCAACGTACGATATCAACGATATCAAGAGGCATCTCAAGGAATCCCTGAAGCTTTGATTTCCTGAACTTCTTTGATGGATGTGGGTCGGTAGCCTTCGACTGCTCGGTCTTGCGCTTGCGAGGACGAGGTAGTGATTGGTCAATGGCTAATCAAATATAGAGGATAGATCAAGATATAGAATGGATTTAACATACTCAATCTCTCACCAGATTTGGCGTTGTCCAACTCTAGGAGCGAGAACCTCGGTGGGGACCCAGCTGGCACAGTCGCCATTAAGCAGTCCCAGAGTAACTTCTCACAATAGGAGAGGGTAATGGCAAGAGAGAATGTTTGTCCTTGATGGAAGTCGAAGAGGTGAATACGGACGTGCAAGTACGGTGGTCGTGAATGCCCGAAGCAAGTATGAGCCACGCCACAGCTTCAAAGCACATGTTCTTTTTCAAACATCCGCGCCATTATTGATCTTCTTATCACCTAAGTTCTGGTGAAGCCGATATTACGGCACGATGTTTTGGATGTAAACTCCCTCGTTCAGGTTTCTATTTATTCGAGTCTTAATTGTAGGAATAGTTGCATCTCTACCCGCCAACCACAAGTCGGGAAACAGGTGAGAAATCGTATATTGCTCCTTTATATCCCTAGGATTGCCAGCGTGTATCACCAAATGTATGCGTACTACTTTAATTCCTCATAAATCATGTTCTTGCCCTCTTGCCCACCTTGAATTGACTTCTCAAACCCTCCCCTCCTGGCTGAACCTCAACATTTCCCAGGGGTAATCACTCGATTAAGAGTTACTTCGATCGTCAGTCCTGTCTGAAAGATACATAGATCATTAATCACGTATTCCTCTTTTAACCCAAGTCTCCCTCTCAGTATGTTTCCAAGCCTCCAAGTCCACCATCAGCATCTCCTCCCCAACCAGGAACTCACTTGCAGTTCCAATTGCTCTACCTTCACCCTCCCCAATCCCAATGTTTTGTCGATCACGCATGACCTCATGGATGATGGGAAACGCTCTTACTTGATTGAAAATGTAGCCCGTACGAAGACGCATGGTGGAGACTCGAAAGAGGGACCGTGGGTCAGTTAAAATAATGAAATCTGGAGGAGGTAGAAGATCTGCATCAATGTAAGCATATGCGAGGAGCATTTTAGCATGTGATGTGACGCGGGACCGGTAGTCTTGGATGTCCTCCACAATTTTTGGGCATGCTACTTCCCATGCTGCCTCGTCATTGGCTTTGAATGGCTCCAGCTCCGGTGTGGAGGTTTTTGGTGGAACCATTGCTATTTCACGAACAGAATCAAAGGAGCGAAATGTATTGAAGGAAGGGAAGAGAGGTTTCTCCTGATCTTTCTCGAAGAATGAATCGTACGCTTGAATCACAGAACCTTGTCGTGCCGCTATTCTCCAATTCTGTAGATTCCGGCGAAGGGTGGGAAGTAGAGAGGCTTTAAGTACGTCCCAACCTTGAAAATGCATTAGTGAGAGCCAGTCGGGTCTATGGGGGGTACAGACCTCGGTCATTGAGAGGTTTAGGAACAGCCACTCCCGGGCAGGACTTGGCTGAGATATCTCTAAGACTTGACAATCATTCAGGCGTACTCTAAACATTTTTGAAAGACGACTTACATCTCCAAAGTCCATCCCATGCCAACCAGCCTTTCAGTGACGGCTTTCACTCAAGAGCTCAAGACAAAAGCATTCTCCTCTTTGCGCTTGAGGGCATCAGCTTTTAACCACTCATTGATCTTGTGTGTATCCTATATACATAAGCTCACAAAATGATTCGGGAAGTAGGGTGCTGTGCTCACTCGGCTGATTTGCTGCTTCAATCTGATGCGAGACTGGACGAATCGCTCAACCTCTTCGTGACGTAGAGTATGCAATTTCTGAGAAATCTTCAAAATTCCTCGAGGCTTATTTCTCCCTGAAAGACATTAGATAGGAGTGCAAGAACGACAATAGCGAAACGTACATGTCCCCTTGAGGACCCAATACTCGGGCGTATAATCCTTCGCACATAACCAAGCTTGAGGATGATACTCATGCAAATCGTCATGAGGCTTCAATTGCCTATGAAAATGTGAGTAAGTTAGGGCTATTTGTTGGAGGTGAAGAGAATCACGATGCTCTGCGGCAGTCAGCGCACAGTCTTGAACAAGCAAGAAAATCTGCTTTCTGAACGTTTCCCCGCCCACAGTCCTACACGTTAACTGTTAATCTAGAAACGAAGGAGGTTCGCTGCCCTTATAAAGGAGCTCACATGGCAACGGGTGTCGAACACTAGGTGTATGTACTGCCGGTCACTTATATCGTCTGCTTCAAGATCAGGAAGCCCAGCTCGTTGGCGGCAATTTGTCCAAATAGTACCGGCAGAGAGGTGTAATCGAATGATACGAGATAGTCGGGAGAGGGAAATCAGAGTTTTGGGATCAAGGTGTTCAACTATCTGCAGACGTATGAAATTAAGCATAATCGGAAAAATGGCTCCGGGATCGACTTACAATGTCCAAGACATCGAGGGGAAGCTCTAAGAGTCCAGAGAGCTTTGATTTCCTTCGCTTCTTCGACTGGCTTGAGTTTGTGTCGTTCGACTGTTGCCCTTTCCGTTTGCGAGCACTTAGTAATCCATCAGACGCTGCGTAAAAATGAGCAACTGATAAATGTAAGGAATGAGGTGGACATACTCGTTATGGTATTGGCGGGAGCCTGGTTGAACTCCATGGGCGACGGGAGCTGCAACTCATCTGACATGCTTACTCTTGCCTGGAATGACTTATCGAGCGGAAGAAAACAAATAGAGAGGGACGGCGCCCGGATTTGAGAGAAATCAAATGGATGAATACAACAGTGGGAGTGAGTTAGTCGTGGATGCGTGAAGCAAGCTTGGCCTACAGCTTCACATGACCATGCTCTTTTAACTCCTCACTCGCTCTGAGTTTACATCAACACCATTCTACCTCATGACACGATGGATCGTCCAAGGCTGATCACGAATGAGAACAAGCTGAGAGTGTTTCCCAAGCCAATCCAACACAAACAAAAGTTTCCCCAAGAAAAAGAGCCCATGCCATTCAGCCGTCAATTTCACGAACAAGTGATTGCGTACATTGTACAGTAAATTTGTAGTCGAAGTCCAAAAAACGTCCAAAGGGTAGAAAAGGAGAACAAGGCATTAGGAAAGGTAGAAAGATAAATATCGTCGTAAGTTAGATAGGTTTGTGAAGCCAAAGAAAAAATGTGAATGGTATGAAAATGACACAGAACCCGAAAGCAATGCTGAATGCGACAAGTATGAACTAGTGGTGGATGGTGTGATGGAGACGAGCGACAAGTACAAGAGGGATTAGACAGCGAGCCAAGTATATAGAGGATGAACAAAGGACAGAGCAATCAAGTGTTAACATGTACCAGTGATGCTGTTCTTTGGTAACTTGGCTCCAAAGTCTCCAGTCCAGGTTGTGTAATTGGGATTCATATACGCATTGATGTGACTGCAAAGTTTGTGAGAAAATGTTCAGGATGGAAGGGGGAAGGTGAGTAGAGTGGACTTACTCAGGATCCTCAATGTAGCTCGCTGTAGGGAAATCCTTAGGATTACAACCAATATTGACTTCATCCTCAGGCTGATAAACTCGTATCCAATCGATGCGCATTGTCGTCGCTAAGGATAGGGAGGGTTAGACATGCTGAAGAAAAAGAAGTGAAAGAAGACATACGGAACTTCAAATTAGCCAAGTCCACAGTTTGGAATCCATTTGAGATGCCCAAATTGGCAATGATATACATGGGTTCTTGTGAGATAGGTCGGGCTTTAATTTGGACAAGAGGATCTGCTGCAAGAGCACTCGACTGGATCGTCCAGGTCACCTTGTTGTCATTGAGCCAAGTGATGTACTGTAGCAGGTAGAGTGTTAGCCGAAGGATGTAAAAAAAGGGCTGTGATAAGAGGACATACGGCATTGTCAAAGCCAGGCTTGTATTCCACACCGATAACGGTGAAACACCCTGTTCCACTTTGGTCATAGCAATCTTGGTCTTGAAGAGGATATACGGTCAATCACATGTCACATCAAAAGCTAGGAAAAGACTCACTCGTCTTGCTAACGACCGAAGTAGCCTGCTGTAATATCCCACCCTTATACGGATTCCCTTTTGATACAGTAAGGTCGTTAATATTAGTCGTAGTCGTTGTGTTGATGAACTCGTAAGCATGGTTGAATGGCTAAACGAGAGACCAATTATCAGTGTCTAATTCCATCACGGACAGAAAATGCAAGGGAAAAAAACGTACTGCCCACTGAGCAGACTGCGAAACATGGCCACCATCGTCCTCAATTTGAGCTTCGAAAATATCGATTTCAGGGGAAGACCGCCCGACATAGGTACCGTCAGAATGGGTAGGACCAGGATGCTTCTCGCCTGGGCATGTACACCGTGAAAGCCGTTGACCAGGAAGCCAAGAAAGAGCACCACCATCGGATCCGCTGGTAGTTGCTGCTTCAGGTAGGCCGCCAATGGTTTGGTTTGGCGCTGCACCGACGTCACATTCATCGTAACTGTATGGCCACTAAAATGACAGAAAAATGATCAGAAATGCCGGAATTCAGAAGGTAACAAGTGAGAAAGAGAGAAACTTACAAGACCCTCAGTGGTAGCACCATATCCAGCTCTTCCCAAATTGCCCATCATCCAAACTGCAGGCCACAACCCACGCACGTTGGTCATTCCTGGCAATTGTACCGCCGTCTCGATCATCCCTCCAGTAAAACAAAACTTGTTCCAGGTAGCGATCATCCCTCCCTGGAAGTCAAGGTCGTGTTCATTCTTTCGACTCAGCGTAATTTCGAGAGCGCCATTAGCCGTCGTGATTGCTTGAGGATCATACCACTCCATGTTGCCGGTAGCTGCATAATGCAAGTCAACTGCCTCCCAATACGGGTCATCGCCAGGGTAAAATGATCGCCCATCGTGGTTGAACTCGTCACTGAACACGAGTTTCATGTTCTTTCCGCCATTGTACGATTTCTTGATCTTGACATCGTCGGGAGTGTCTTTGTCAACAAGCGCTACGTTTCCGAATACGACAGGGACCTAATTAAAATGTGCAGGTGAGCGACTTGGGCAGGCGGGAATGTTATTGAATAAATGCGGACCTGACCAGATGCATTTGTACCTCCCAAGCCAAAGCTTGGACTTGAGTCGACAGGGCGCCTTACGAAATCTGCAATTGGGTAACCAACGCTGTCAAAACCCATGAGCGCCCATTTATCTATTGCGGGGGACAAGAGACATACAAGAGTGCCAGTGCTGCGCAGACCAGTATCGCTAGACAGCCGAGATTTGAGATACCACGGGCAGTGAAGATGTGGCCACGTTTGTCGAGACCTTTGGAAGGTGTGTGAAGGAAGTCATCGTCCTCCTTCACATTGATGGGTGTTGCCCAGTTATACCCTTCGACTAGACCAAACTGTAAAGGAATATTAGGATATACTATAGCAATAAGGAATATAATTATGACCTCATCTTCAACTCCGTTAGGTAAGGAGAGGCGACTGGATGAAGTCGATACCATCGACAACGGCTGGTTGGTGCGGCTAAATGACGGGCGGCTTCCATGTTTTGGGCGGAAGGGCGGCATGTCGGCTGGGGAGGGATTGCCAGGTAGAAGAGGTTCAGAAACCTCGTTATCCATTGAAGAGCGGAACATCGTGACGGTAAAAGTTGGCTTTATAGGGATTTATCGGGTTCGTGGCAGGGAGAAAGAAAAAGGGCGGCCTGTTCAAACGTGCAACGGGCCAAAGGTACGCGCGGCAAAAGGGCCACTTGAGGTGGCGCGGAAGGGGGAGAAGGCGATGGGGAGGTTGATGTGAGGGGAAAAAGAAAACCTGGAAACAGACGAATGTCGACAGTCCCCATATAAGGGCACGGGCAGGACAGGCCAGAGAGTGCACAGCGGCCATCAGTATCACCTCCCGGCTTGGACGGCTGAACCATGGGCGCGCTCTTGAGACGATTATGTTTTCAGAGGGCGGGTTTTGATGAGATTTCATTGACACAGAGAGTGCGAAAAAATGCTGGATGAATGGCTCATAAATCGCCAGAAAGCGAAAGGGAATTTCTTGATTTCCGAAGAGGCTGTGATCACCATCACCGCTTCCGCCGGCAGCTGTAGAGGCGCTGCTTCGTATTCGGTAAGCACGCAGAATGCGCAGTATGTGAAGGAAGAAATGGTCGAGCGATTTTCAAGGGCGAAAGGAAGATGTTCATGGAGGTCTATTGAAAGCCGGATGTGGAACATCAATCGTGGGAGCTATGACGAACGACCGCGACCTTCGCTCCAACGCTCATCACTTGAAACAGAAGGCCAAGTCCATCGACACGTCTTACAGCCTGGAATCGTTCCAAAAAATTAATTCCCTCTCAAAATTTCTTGTTCTCAGCTCCTCTTGCTCCTCGCCCTCTTTGCCCTCCGACCTAATATCAAGTCAAAGTTCAAAAACAAAAATAGTCTAGTTCTTCAAGGAATTCATGAACAACTGCACACACGAACCCACTCTTTGGTTATTATGGACCTTTATAATCTAGAAAGCTTGAACTCGATTATTTGCGTTACGGGAAGGCGATTTCAGTCAAATCAATAACTGGAGTGTCAAATATGCGACAATTCCTGAACCTTGAACATCTTGGATCTGAAATCTTATGCTTGACATAGGCTCGCTGGTTGGAATACAGAGACATTCGCGCTCTCATCCCTTTCTCTATGTCTCAAAGCAACTCCCCACATTAGGGGCTCCGCTGTTTTCCGGCCCCATAAAAGCGGTCTAGCCTCCTCCCCGCAGTCTGGAGTCTGTCGGCCAATTCCTTTTTTCTCGCCATCCCCTTCTCGCTTTCGCGTCAGTATGATATTTTCCAGTGATTCCTCCGCGGATGTGGATGACTATTGGTTCATCGGCATTGTTTTGACGTCTGCGTACGCGATTCTTTCCTCCTGCATTTATTACTCTCCTAACAAAATGGCCCCTTTGACTCCTAGTCTATGCGGCATTTCTACTTTGCAAGTCAGTAAAATTTCCTTTGCGCCTCTGTGGCAAAAGGATAACCTCTCGCACAAGACTTTTAATTATTTTTGTCGGTACACCAAGGACCAGTTTAGGAAAAAAGTTTCCGTGCTTGCAGCATGGTTCGTCTTTCCGTTTTCACTTGTCCTGATCATACTTACGATGTCGGGGGTCCTTTCTGTTAGGATATTCGGTGCGTGCCATGCGGTCATCTGCATCAAACTTTTCCGACGATACATCACGGGAGACTTGCTCGACAATAGACTTGAAATGGAATGGTGCGTTAATTTCCTCGAATCTATGACTCACTTCTTGTGTTATCTCAAACGTAATATATATGTAGGAAATGGAAAAGTAATGCGGTTTTGTGTGTGCGTACCCCAATCCCGTCAAACTTGATTTCAACCCCTCTCCCATTTCCTCTTGTGTTGATTGCCGGTCTGCAGGCAGCTAGTGTTCTCGCAATCGAAACGTTCGTATTTCAAATTATTTGACATAACTCTACCCATCCTGAACTCATTTCGGTCACTATAGGTTCTACTGTGTGTGGATTTGGAAATGTTGGTTGTTTCGACTTTACCGGACCCTATACCTAGCTAACAGCTCGAGCATACAGTCACATGGATCCGTGGAAATTGGCTAGTTCCTGCCGTGGTGACGGCAGCAATTTTAATCGGAAACGGTACTTTCGTTTGTTCTACCGGCTAGAATGATAGCTGACCTGCCGTCTAGCGTTCTCTATTGGTGAGGCGACTCTACATGCAACGTTGTGGGGTTTGGCATCCATAGCTGACTTATTCTTTTCTGTTTTCCAGTTGCCATTGTCAAAATGTAGGTAAAACCTTGTGGGCCAAGGGGACTCTGCTCAAGACATCCCACCTAGATTTTTAGATGCTCAAAAGGAGCCCTCAGTGAGTTTCCATCCTGTTATCTGGATAAAATCCTTCCTTAACGATGCCTAGTGGACCACATACACAGCACTGGGAACGGGCGTGATGAAGAGCACACTTATTTCTCTCGTAATGGTCTGGTATCTTCATAAACGCCCGGCAGGCTTTTTCCAGTGCGTGTTCTCTACCCAAATTTTCTGATGATTTTGCTTAACGGTTGAGGTAGTTCGCGTTACGTCCCTGTTCGCATATTTCGGTACATCATCGCGTCTGGATTCCTCCCTGCCTCCTTTGTGATTTCTTTGGTGGTCTGTGTACGTGTCTACCTTCCATCTTCTCCTGTCGCCTCGTGATTCACCATACCCCCTGAAGTTTTGTGTTTTAGCCTCTGGCAACCTCTCGTTCCTGCTGAGCAACCTCACGGTTCAACTCTATGTCACATCATATCTTGCACTGTAAGTGATTCCTTGCTGCACTGTTACGTGTATCACATCAACAACATCTCATCTAAACTTTCATTCTCATAGCTTGAACATACGATCTTCTCGACCTTCCCAATACGTCGAATCCACAGTTTCTTCCCCGGAGTCAACATTTTGCGAATGCGAAAGCAATGTTCTTGGACCCCAAACCCCTCCATTGGTTCACACCTCCCCTGTTCCACATCCTGCGTCGATGTGCACTCGTACATCATCGCAGTTCGTGAGCTTGGGGCACAGCCCTAGTAATGGTCATAGGCATGGCAGAAGTAGATCATACTCGACTGCGTCACGAAGAGCTTCTGCGCAGGATGCTGAGGATTTTGAGATTTATTATGATGCCCCAAGTAGGTTGGGGTTTAATCGGGTTCGTGTCCTATTCTTCCACTCCCATTTTCCGTACACTCGTTCTTATGCTTTCATGTGTATAGAATTCAACATATCAAGGCGATGGACCCTTTACTATCGCCAGAACCAATGTGTAGAGGGCCAACAGTACATCTGCGACACTGCCTAACGTGGGTGAGGGGAATACATGCACGAATAATATCCCGACGAGTATTACGGAGGTGTAATATGGAATTATGAATGCTGTTGTTTGTAGTTACTTTCATGGTATCTGTACGGGTGGGGGTGAGAAGGACTATGAGCTCGACTTCGCTGGCCTGAAGTCTTGCTGGTGTACTGATTTGTAGAATCGTGTCCACTCGTTCCTTTACCTTCGGCGTATTATTTTTATTTCGTACACCTTATATGTTTATTATTAAAGATCAATGTCATTGAGGTGTGGATCTTCGGAACCATAAACTTGCCAAGTACGCTGGTGTCGATCCTCAGCCACGTCGCTGCTGGTTCTTATCTTAATAATGCTCCAACGACGACCCTTCATCTCTGGCAGCGGCTATGCAAGAAGATCGGTTCTTGGTGAATCCCAATCCTTAGTCCCATCCAAGTTCTTTGACATGTACAGGTGCCCGATAGACGAAAACATGTCTCTGACCGTTTTTGGGCTCCTCAAATTGCGCCCTCGGATCGGAGCTCGGGGTCAACGAAATTCGATTGTTCAGTTCAAAGAATCTTCAGAATTGGGCTAACTGTTAACCCCACCAGCTACCCCCTCTCTAGAGAGGGCGAGGCAATCCAGCTCAAAGCAGTTCAGGAACATTTTTCTTGGTGGTTAGAGTTCTTCCTGCCGCATTCCATTCCTCGTGTTGGGTTTTCTAGTGGGGAACGATGCCTGCATGCTCAAGACAAAGGCTACAGTTCATTCCGCCAAAAAAGGCGGTCAACGAGGCTTGTTGGGTCAGTCAGCACTTCCCACACGATGCTGAACCTTGATTTCCTATGGCTCGTCAGGCCTGCTCACACATTGCTCATATTCTGTCCTCAGGCAGGACGTTTTATGAGTAATGTGAGGATACAACGGACGTTATTTCTTATTTTTCACTTGCCTTCCGAGACCGCCTTCAACTGGCCGGGGATGAGGTAAGCGTGAGTCAACGTCCTTCCTGACCTGTCCGTTTAGCTTTCTGGACCGCTCCTCTTATCCTTTTAGTTGGGGTATATCGTATGGGTGATTCTAGTCGCCCGGACCGGCGCCACATCTTCAACGGGCAAGTCCTCCAATTCACTCCACAACTTCTAGAGGTCCTTTGCGCAGTATTTCCACCTGTCACACTACTCCAATTGGAAGCAGATGCTGTTCTGGCTCACAAGCGCTTTCATCTTGAGTAGAAATGCTTCAGTGATGACTTAATTTTTGTGCAAGACGAACTTGGGAAATGGAATCCCAGATTATCTTCTTTGTTGTGTATGCACGCCTGCAGATCTTTGGGGCTCGATAAATTGCGTTTGCACGTGATCTTCAACGACCCCGTTGGTTCTGAGCAGCACAGGAGGTTTCGTGGGGATAGAGTCGGAGTTTCTTGGCCCATTTCTTGGTGCAACAACTCCACAGGAGTGTATTTACCAACTCGCAGGCAAAACAATGTGGATCCCTGCGTCCACAGGACCCAATTTGACAGGTCACAAATTACCTGTAGCGGCCGTTATACCAGTTGGCGTTCATTGGTCAAGAATTTAATGTTTTCTAAGTCATTGCATTTCTCAAAGCTCCTCAAACGCTTGCAAATTAAAACACAGGCTAAACTAAGTGTGTGTCACCCTCGACGTGCAAGCTTTGCGTCCACATGCACGTGGGAATCAATCAGAAACTGGGAATTACATAGTTGTCCGACGTGTTGCGACGTCCCAATTCCGCGTGTAGTTATGTTACAACTGAAACTCGCATATGTCCTGAATTCGAGTAATGAATTGGATGCCTGCCCATGAAGTCCGACAACATGGATCAGTGACTGGGCCCGGTTTTGATGAAGCAAGACTTACTCTGCGAAGTTGAGCTTGGGTGTCCTGCAATGGGATGGATCGGGCGTGCATTTTTACCAAAGACAGTAGGTCCAGCGTTGGAATTCATAGAAGAGTAGAACCCTGACTTTTTGACGTTGACACAGAAAGGAAAGTGGCACAGTTCCGTTCTTGGGTTTCCTCTTGACCGCCATCATTTCCTTCATTGGCCTGTCCAATTCTGACCCACTCTTAGAATCCTCCCCTAATTTCCAAATGGCCTCTTTCTGAGAGCCCGATTCAATCGCCCCGAACCTGCACCATGCTAAATGAGAGAACCCTGTCGCTCATTCAGAAGATTCATGCAATCTTCGGTTCCATGTCTCACGGGTATTGGCTGAGCAGTCTAATCCCTTATTGTTACCCTTCTAACCCTCTGTTACACTGCAGTATTGCCTATCGCTCTACTTAGGTAGTTCTCAATCAGCAAGCCATCCGGTCACTAAGCGGTTGCGAAGGTAAAAAACTAGGAATGAATGTGGCCTCGCGGTAAATCCCCTGATTGTCGGTATGATTCCTTCTTTCGCACTAACCAAGGGCCAAATCATTTAACCGGATTGGTGCGTGTTTTGCACGGGAGCGAAAGGCAATTTGGGGGGCTAAAGGCATCCGTCTCTAATTGTACGGCCGCGCAAACCAAGTTCTCTTGGTCTGGGGCGACTCGAACCACAACGAGACGTCCCTAATACTTTAGACTGGGGGCGTGGTTAGTCTTGGACGCCACAAGATCAGAGGGAAGCCCGCACCTCACATCTTTGCTCAGCAGGATTTGCGTGTGGCAGTAAGAAGCTTGTGATTGCACCCTTCTTTTCGATGAACTGCCGAGAAATATACTTAACTAGGTGGCATCAACCACAAATTCAGTAAGACGAAGCTACGGCATTTTTTAAAACCTTGTTCTGTGTTCGTTTCTCATTTGACTTTTGACGGTTCCGAGAGGGGGATTGGGAGCCTGTTTGCCTTCCCCATATGTCACAGCTGAGGGGTCCCTTGCATATAAAGAGATGCTCCTATGAGCGAATGTCACACTTCCTCTGCCTTCTAACGTTGACCGAACCTTTGGCTGTACCGCTGTTGACTATCCCTCCGCCATCTTCTAGTGTTCTCCGACGATGCAGCCTACTTGTTGCGATCTTCATGTTCGCTCCGTCAGCGATGCTGTCCTCATTATGCACGCTGTAGCCGTCGGAGTAAGACCATGATTACCAGACGCCTCGATGTGGAAGGACGAAAATAGCATTCGATCCGGGAACGTGTACGTTTGGGAGGAACGGGGGCCTCACACAGATGTTACTGGCGTACGTAAACTTGCCTGAACTCTGCGCTGCCTGCGTTTAACTCAACATTATTTGCCATTAGATTGGTATTGAGGCAAGCTTTTGAACTGAAGAGTATTAAACC